>JAHWFO010002816.1:445234-489768 GCA_023313115.1 Rhysida immarginata
TACACAGTTCTCAGTAGAAGGCGCTTCCCTCGAGACAGGTCTGTGAGAAAGTTGAGTCCGAAAACTTGCGAGAAGCCAGTAAAAGCTTTGGTAAATGCTATCATGTCGGACTGGGTTGAGATCCTGACTTAATGATGTTGATCACCTAAGTGCATGAAAGGTTTTATTCTTCTCCTGTACTCTCGTCTTCAGGCACACAAGGAATAATGATTCCATTGATTATCAATAGACATTACTATATTAGATAAGAACATGTCATTTAGGAATTATTTGCTATACTCAATAGCTTAATTCTGTTATTGATTGAACACGCCTAAGTTTGAAGGCAAACAACTGTGTGTTTCATAAACACAAGGACGTTAAAATCAAGAACTTTGCTAGCATTTATGACCAAATTAACAACATTTACATACATACACGATTTGGCCATTAATATCCAGGACTGCACGAATAATTACGAATGTTCATTATGGAAGAAAGTGATTGGGAATTGTTCATTGTGCGGTAATGGAATATCAGGATTTCTTCAAACTCAGTATAAGGTAGGGCCACTAGGAGCAGAGATTACACGTGCAACTCTTCTGGGTGAAGTTATTGGAATATCGTAAGTGCGAAATTCCATTATATTACAGTGACCAACTCCGGCAAGGAAAAAGGTCAGTCCAGTCTAGTCCGCATCTATCATTCCAATTCGGCTTCATACAGGCTAATCCATGCGGAAAACTTGATTTTCCGCATACTTCTGAATTGGAGTTCTGGAAACGTGATAGATGGCAGTGTCATCCTGAAAGACATTCATGTTTTCCATGAAAGTTCCACAATGTAGAGAGCACTGAGTTGTGTTTCCAGAATGTCTCTGTATGCGCCTCGGAATTCATGTTTCCCCGCACAGTGATTAGCGGAAGTATACAGAATGGGCCTTACTCAATGCGATAACGCCACGTCCGTGGATACTGTGCTATGGAATTCTGACCCGTTCAAGTGGGCGGTGTCAGAATATCCACCCTACAGTTCAGACCTCTTCCCAAGCGATTTTCATTCCGTAGACCCAATGAAAAAACGCTTAAAGGAGGGGTGCTTTGGGGCGGATGCCGAAGGAAGGTAGCGATGAAGAAGTGGCCTCATTCCCACTCAACAAACTCTATGCCATTAGTATCCAGGAAATTATGACGGAATGAGGTAGGTCTATAGGCGGGGAATATGGACTGGTATTCCTTTTCTTTGTGATAATTCACTTACTTTAGTGCATTGAATTAAGGGTTTTTATTGCAGGAAAGCTTTCGTTTGCTTTTATTCAGGAGTGTACACAAAATTCTAAATCCGAAGATCTGTGGTGATTAAAACAACTTTATGACCGACGCTTGTAATTTATAGGCTAAAGCCATAGAATATAGCTAACTAACTTAAAATTGGAAGGTTTGAAAACAATGACACATACCTCTGCAGCCAGGACGTTACCTTCCTTACATAATATAAAGAAGAGATATGAATCCTTGAAGATACGTATTCCAAGGCTAATGGGGATAATAATGTTTGTAAATCCAGACGAATTAGCTTTAACACTGTTGGCAATTACGCACATAGATAGGACAAAATGGGAGATCCAAATTGCCAGGAAAGGACTGAAGATAGTGTTCACTTGGTTCACGTGAGAGCAAAGGAGAGCGAATTGGCTCCGCAAGCGAATGATTTTAGGTTCTGTACAATCGCCGTTCAAAAGAAAGTTGAATTTCAAGCGAATATTGAGTTGTCGATAAGACAGTGACAGAATCTTGCAAAAGATGCCGAGAGTTAGAGTGAAGAAGATAATGTAGGCATCGCCCAGCAGAAACCAAGAAATGATGGTGATTTGGCAGATGATTTGGTGTGCCATCAAAAACTCTTTATTCAGAGATGATTCTTTAAATTCTTTTTGAGAGAGAATTTCTGGGAAAAAGAGGATACATATAAGGCAAAGAAAACCAGTTATCACAGCTGTGACCACTAAGTTAGTGAGGAAGTATTTTAGCAACACATTGTCCACATTTTGCTTGAGTATCGTCCACCGGATTGAGTGGTAGAGTTTATTTAATCTTCGTTGGTTTCTAAAGCAAACGATTGATAAGATGATAGCAACAAGTGTTTTTAAGGCTCCTTGAAAGAAAGTCAGAAATCTTTTCACGAAGTTATCCATGCTGAAAACATGAATTGCTGCTGAAAAATGCATACAGAAGAGGAAAACGTGAATAAAAAGTTCGACGAAGAAAACAGTTGTCAGTAGAAGGCGCTTCTGTCGAGATAGGTCTGTGAGAAAGTTAAGTCCGAAAACTTGCGAGAAACCATTGAAAACTTTAGTAAATGCTGTCATACCGGACTGAGTTGCGATCCTCTGTGAATGATGTTGATCATCTAATTGCATGGAAAGTTTACTCTTCTTCTTAACCTTCGTCTTCTGATACACAAGAAATATTGATTCGATTGATTATCAATATACATTAACGTATTAGATAACAACATGTCAATAAGGAATTATTTGCTCTATCATTCGATAATTTCAAATAATTCTTTAGAGAGCATTCGATGTTTGGCCATTAATATCCAGCAGGACTGCAGGAAGAACTGCGACTGCTGAAGAAGGTGATTGGACATTGTGATGTAATGTCACAATAGGATATATTCAAACTCTGTATATGGTAGGTACCTAGTGCAGCGATTGCCCTTTGCGTTCCTGGATTACCCATGCACTATGATCAGTGGATCCATACTGAATCAGCTGAAACAACCTATATCATTACGCCACCACCGTGGATACTGCACAGTCCGATAGCAGACGTTCTCCAGGTAACCACCAATTCCTGCTGTAGTAGTGAGGCTGTGTTCTTCTTGCGACGGAAGGTTTATGAATGGCTGCTCTACCATAATTTCCAAGTGCTTGGAATTCTTGACGAGGAACCTTCATTGAAACTACTGTATGGGTAGTCATCTGGATTTCCGTGGGCTCATGCTGGAACAGCTGTTTGAATTCGTTTGCCTGGGACGCCTGTTAGGGAGCATTGATCGTAGAGACAAAGAAATTGGGAGAGTACGAGTGAGCAAAAGAATAGTCGATGCCTACTATTTAATTAATTTCTTTTCTTTAATCTATAATACAGGCATTTAATCTAATAACATAGACACAATAAAATAAAAATTTCATAATAAATCAGTATGAAGATGGTATGAACCAACATCAGCAAAGCACATAGTGGCTAACATACGCAGTGCGGTAACTCGAAATCGGGACTGATTTTTTCCCTCGATATTTGGAACAGCTGAGCAGTTTTTCTGTATTAGAAATAAAAAATAAGAATCTCATTAATCCTGAACGTCATTGATGCGTGTGGTGTGGTTGAGAGTTGATAGGCATTGTGACTTTGCGTCGTGATCTCAACATGGAACCTCGTCTGGGTAAGACTTTTACAGATGTAAATGGGACCACTTGTTTATCCCCTCGGCATGTATTCAAATGGCACAGGCGTTTTAGCGAAGGACGGGAGTCAATTGAGGACGACATGCATCCCAGTGTAACAAGGACAGTGAGAAAATCCCAAATTAAGACTTCGCTCATTGTTTTTCATATAAGAGCATTGTGGGTAAAGAATATGTTCCTGCAGGATAGACAGTTAATGATTCAATTTACCTTGAAGTTGTGCCACCCACGTGCGGGGGCGTGACCTCGATGGGGTCGTAGGACTATTCCGAACCTTCGCACGTGGCGGCAAGGGAGGGTGGAACTCGTATAAGGTCAAAAAAATGAAATTCGCTCAGTGTGTGTCAGGTGAATAAACAACTTTTAATTGCCTTAATAATTAATTGAAAAAAATGTTCCATAAAATTATAATACCATTAAATATTACATAGTTCATTACAACAAGGGGGCCCCATCTAAGATACATAACAATAATTAACTAATGCTTTAATAAAATACAACTATATTTTAGAGTGCTCTCTTCACAATCATAGCGCTAAATGCGCTTTACGAACATAAGTGCCCCGCTGTTATTATTCTCTATGGTACAGATGTACCTGTTGCTCACTCCTTTCGAGTTGAGTAATATAGGCCATTGTCTCATTCTACGCTAGAACGCGTCGTGTATCCCTTTTATTAATGGGAGGGATACAGTAACCCGGAGATTCTATTAATCTGGGCACCTCTCCTAGGCCACTCTACTCTCCTATGAACAACAGCGTTACTGAGAGCCACTTATATTAGCTCGCACACACAGAGCTTAGATAGCATTTTCTTAAACTAAGTAATTGCAACTCAGCCTAATATAAGTACTAATGCTACAATCTAGTTTAAGTTCAATAATCAGTTCATTATCGCCGCTCACTATGAATCAGTAAGTTTTGCGCGATCTTTTCATGAAACAAAAGAGCGTCTACAATAAAAATAACAATCGTTTCCATAGAACTGCCGCAACATATGGAGCATTGACTTGTGTTTCCAGTATGTCTGTCACAGTCTAGCAAGCGAGGCAATAGAGGGAGATCGTCTAAGCAGACGACGTTCTCCTCTGAGGTAGGCACACAGACGGAGGTGCCATCTCTTGCCGCGAATCAAAGGCAATTCTTTACTTGCGAATTTGGCCGGCGTAAAAAGCCGAAGTCGCGAGATTGGAGCGCTGCGAGAGGGCGTTGCGCTGGTGGAACGAGAGCGATCGAGAAGAAGGGGATTAGACCCGGGAGTTTCAAAGTACGGACATAAGAAGGCGGCCAAGCAAATGTGTTTCGGGACTGCCGCGTCTACAGCTAATATTTCAGCTGAAGACACAGGTGAGGTATAGTTTCCGAATAAATATAGAGGACAATTCGCCAACTTCGCGTCCGCAAGTTACAGTAGTGAAAAAGTGCAAACAGAAGGGACTGCGTCCGCTCGCCAAGGCTGCGATAATTCCTTTTCTCATTATTTCGCCATAGGAGGAATAGACTCACGGAGGACGAGAGCTCCGAACCTAGCTAACGGCGGGATAAGGCAAGAGAGACGTCGCCAACACGAAAAGGAGCGTGTGTTAGCCGCCAGCGAAATAAACTGTCGTTCAAGCACGGTGGAAGGAAGAGCAAGCGACGGGCTTCATTTCCTCACTTCAAAACAGGTGGACGTGCTCTTCCGAGTCACGGCAAGCATCAGCTACGTTCCTGGTCAAATCGAGGTGCGTCTTTTGGTGTCCCTGCAACTACGTTACTGCGTAACGATTCAAGGGGTAACGTCCTTCTCCGACATTTTGCCCGAAGAGATAGCGAGCCGCTACGAGGAGCAGAGCCAGCCACGTCAGGAAACCATCATTGCCCCGTGGGGTTTATCTACATATTTCCGAGAAGGCCTCGGCTGCGTGTACCCGGCTTCAAACGAGGTAAGTCTAATTCCTTTTCCTCTCGCAATAAAAGCTCGCGCAAGTTCCACCAACGCCTAGCAGACTGGCAAACATTAACATAGTTCTTTATGATAATTTATAGGTCTTCTCGAAGACAAACGCATCAGCATCGATGCTATCCATGTGAAGGCAGCGAGGCAGCCTTGTTTGATGTTATTTAATAAGATGTGGTCTCCTGAGCTCATCAATTGTATTGCTTTTCACATCATAATAGTAGCTTTTAACTGCTTTGCTGAGATAACCATGCTTAACCATGGTCTCTAAAAATACAGCATCACTATAAGCACAACGTTCCAGTATAACTCCTTGCCCTGTATTAAGTATTTGTCTTAACGCATCCATATACTGGATAAATCTGTGATAATGTCTCTGTATGCCTCCCCGGAATTCAAATTTCCTTTCACTCCGATCATACAGTCCATACGGAATCAGCTGAAACAATTCATATATCTGACTTCATATTAGGCCGTGTTCGAGGAGCGGTCATAAACTCATTATAATCAACTTGAAAGAACGATTGCTTTTGTAAATATGTGGTCTACAGGGAAAACGTCCCTCGAGTGCTGGAGGATACAAAGCGGCAGCGGCGTTTTGTGCAGTACTGCTAAATTTTATCAGAGCTCACACCTCCAATTTTCCAACGGGTTGCGCAGATTTTTTCCAGGTAATCACCAAATCTGACACACGTTTATCCGACCTAAAAAGTGTAAATCTAATTTCTTCGCTCTATTCCATTGCTCATTGTCCATTTCTTATGCTCATTACACCATCATAGTAAGCGCTGAGTTCAGTTCTTCCTTGTAATATCCAAATGCATGGGCTTCTTGACGAAGAGTACTGACTGAAATCTGCATATTGGGTGGCCTTCTGGAAGTCTGACAGAAAATGGTACCATGAATACAAGAAACCCTTTGCAAAAGGTTTCATGATCGTGGCGGGATACAGCTACAACGGCAAGTATACAGCTTTCAAAGGCCAAAATCAACGCCATATACTATCAGATTAATGTTCTAACCCCTATATTTACCCGTGACATCCACAGTTTTTACAAAGGGAAACAAGGTAAGGCTGCATCAAGACAATGCGTCGAGCCACACGTCCGCGTCAACTCATCTGTTCCTGGAACGCATGGAAGAAGATACCGGAATCGGCTCCATTCCATTCAGCAACCTACCCGTCCAGTCGCCGGAGGCATCGCCTATAGTTTTTGCGACTTCGGCGCATTTAAAAGAGCCTTAGGAAAGAGACGACTACGAACAGTGGAGGGTCTTTGGAAAGCGTGACAACAGGAGTGATTACGAATTGTACTTGGTGTTCTGCATTCCAGTCTCCTGCAGTCAAAACTGCGATGCAGGGCAATAGCAGCGATGCATGGCTCCAGATTGAGCGTGGTGGCGAAAGGGGTTTTTCACCTTTTCTGGCCTTCTGTACCTTGTTAGCATAGATCCCTAACAACCCTCTGTGTTTTAAAGCACCAATAACGTATTAAGTAAACACACTCACTAGACTAATCAATCTTTTCTTGAATAGAAATAAAATGATTAGTAATTATTAACGTAAACAGTGAACAAGTGGTTATACCATGTGGAGAGATCGACAATAATTGTTAACGCACTATGTAAAAGAAAAGAACCAACAAGTTTTTTATCTGTCTAGTTAATCTATAATGACTACTTATTATAAACCATTCTCTTACAAACGCTGCCGGATGGACTGAAAGGCATAAGGCATTAACCAATAATCCAATTCAACCTACTGACATTATTGTAGATAATCGATATCATTCGTAATTGAGGCACATTTTTATTGACTTATTGCAAGAAATATTTAAAATTAAAGGAATTAATACACATCGAGACATACCTCTGCAGCCAGAATGTTAGCTTCCTTATATAAAATGAAGAAGAGGTACGCGTCTTTGCAGATATGCATTGCCATGCTGAGGGGGACTGCAACGCTTGTAAATCCAGTGGAATTAGCTTTTACACTATTGGCGCTCACGCACATCGATACGACGAAATACGAGATCCATATTGCCAGGAAACGTCCGAAGATTGCGTTCACCTGGTTCACGTGGGAGGAAAGGAAAGCGAATTGGCTCCGCAGACGAACAATTTTAGATTCTGGGCAATGGGTTATCAAGTTGGATTTCACGCAGTTGTTTAACTGTCGATAAGACAGTGAGAGGATCTTGCAAAAGATGCCGAGAATTAAAGTAAATAACGCAACGTAGGCGTCGCCCAACAGGTAATACGAAATGGTCACGATTTCGTAGAATAATTGGTGTTGTGTCACAAATTCTTTACTCACGGATGTGTCTCTAATTTCTTTTTGAGTGTACATTATGTGGGAAAAGAGGGCACGCCCAACACATAGGGAGCCTGTTGTCAATGCTGTAACTGTTATGTTTGTGAGAAAGTACTTTAGTAGCACATGGTCCACATTTTGCTTCAGAATTCTGCACCGGATGGACTGGTAAAGTGCATTTATTCGTCGTTGGTTTCTAAAGCAGGCGATTGACAGGATTATAGCAACGAGTGTTCTTAATGTTCCCAAAATGTAAGCTAGAAAGGTTTTCAGGAAGATATCCAAGCGAAAAACCTGAGTTGTTCCTATAAGGTATGTACAGAAAATGAAGACGTGAATGAAAAGTTCGACGAAAAACAGAATTCTCAATAGAAGGCTCTTCTGTCGAGATAGGTTTGTGAGAACGTTGAGTCCGAAAACTTGCGAGAAACAAGTAAAAGCTTTGGCAAATGATGCCATGTCGGATTGGGATGAGTTCCTGTCTGAATGATGTTGATCACCTAATTGCATGAAAGTTTTACTTTTCTTCAATATCCTCGTCCTCACATGCACAAGGAATATTGATTCTATTGATTATCATTAGACATTGATGTATTATATAATAACATGTCAATAAGGAATTGTTTGCTTTACTCAATAGCTTTATCATGTTCTCGTTTTAGCCTGCATTCACGATTTAGCCATTAATATCCAGGATTGCACGAATACCTACGAATTGTGGAAATAACATAGTTGTTACGTCAACATCAAAAAAGATATTCGCGATCAAGGCTTATTACTCAAGTGGTAAGACTATGACGAGGAATGACGTCATAAAATGGCACAAGAATGACGCGGATATCAAAGGCTAAGGTCAAAAACTCTCACCGGTGAGAAGAGTTAGCGCTTGGTCGGTCAGAAATCCTAGTGAGAAATATGTGAGGTCATTTTAACGCGGTCAGAAACGCCAGTTAGTGCTGCTATGCCTAACCGGTTAGTCTCACCGTCCTCACCGAGAAAAACACGGTTAGCCCAGTGAGAAATTACGTCATCATTCTCTCACCGGTGAGGGTTTTTGACCTTAGCCAAAGTGGGAGATCAGAAGAAAGAAAATTGGAGAACGATTACAGAAAAAGGAAATTACGAAACTTTCGGGAGAAAAGAAGAGGTGACGTGGGAGGAGAGGGAGAGAGAGAGAAAGAGAGAGAGAGAAGGAGGTCAGAACCAGTTAATCTATTGGTAAGAGTGGATCCAAGGGAGGAAGCGGAGAGTGATAGTAAAGATGAAGGCTTCGCACATGTAAACCTGGAAAGAAGTCAGAGTTTATGTGGGGAAGGTTTAGGCCTCTTACGCAGTAGCGACTAGTTGCTAGCAACGTCGAAACATAACTGGAATAGTTATCGTTTACGCACTTGGTTTCGGCAACTCGTCAGTTGCCGGAGGCCAGAAAACCAAGAGCAACGCATTCGGCGACCTGGAAGTTGCGCAACCGCTGGGGTGGCTTGTTTCTTTTGACGCCTAAGCGCTGTGCGAGCAACCACCCCTCCCGAGAGTGAAATAAACATTCTCGGCCGGCTGAAGACGATGCGAACGGCGTGGTTTCACAAAAGCTCCGCGTTTCTAAGTCCCGCACCTTGATTTATCACGATCAAATATTTATGAAATCAGGTCCCCAAAAAAAGACCATTTTGCATTATAAACCAGACCCCGAAATAGAATTTTACGTGATTCCTCGCTTTTTCTTAGGCTTTGTAAGTTTTCCCTTTGTCTCCTACCAAAATTTTTTTTCCTATTGAAAACCCTATGGATCTCGATACGGAGAGGTTTATCCAAGAAATAGAAAAGAGAATTGCGATTTGGGACGTATCATCCGAAAATTATGATAATCGTGAAATGAAAAAAAGCCAATTAGAGGAAGTTGTTGAACTAATCGGTGTGAAAGACTTGCTGATATAGATAGAAAGAATCTAAGTAAGATAAACAATTCATTTTAACTAAATTTTTTATTGCCATCTTATTGAAATGCTTCCCTAACCCGAACTTGAAAAAAGTTTTGAACATGCCTTTATTTCGACGTTCTTGTAATAGGCGGTGCAACCAATATTTTTTTCCCCCTTTTTACTTTCTTTTTAATAATATCGATACTGCGACTACATCCTCCACGTCCATCTTGAGCGGGAGCCGGCCGACGCTAAACGAAGCCGAGAACGATTTCTTAACCCAATCGGTCTCCCGTCTTTGGTTTCCTGTTGTTTCTAGTTGTTCGCAACCACAGTTGCCGGCAACTAGTTGCTAGTGCGTAAGAGGCCTTAAGGCAGCAAGAATGTTCGTATTTTAACGTGGGAAGAGTTTATGCTGAAAAAAAAACTAAGCTGAGAGAATGCATTCCACAGCTGACCGAAGTATGTGTAGCCAGATGTTGCACACGTGGCGTTAAGATCAGGTAAAGTTCTTGTATTGTCACAACTTGCCACGCTCAAGATGTCCCCAAAGCGAAAAGTCGCATGGAGTGAGGTTTAGAAATCGGGCAGGCCACACAACGGAAGTGACAGGTGATGACACGTTCTTCTGTAAAATGTCGTCTAACACACAGTGCAATGGGTGGAGGAGCCCCGTCTTGGATAAAGATTGTGCGTGCAAGGCACTCTCGGGCTTGCAGAGCCGGAATCATTTCGTTCTCTAACAGCGAAATATATCGCTGCCCGGTGATCGAGAATGTCACTGGACCTCTAGAACATGACTCCACCACGAAGTACGGGCCGAGAATAAATGATACCGTAAATTCATACCATACAGTCAATTTTGGGGAATGCAACGGAACCTCTAAGAAAACCTGCGGATTTTCTGGTTCCCAAATGCGGCAGTTGTGTGTATTCATTGCGCCTCCATATCCGTCCAGAGGATATTCCACGGCCATTCTGCGTCGACTTCAACGCGAGCAAGAAACTGAACTGAAAACTGGAGTCGATCGTCACAATCACGTGAAAGCACCTGCTGCACAACTGAAAGTTTGTACGGATATTCTTGGAGGATATTCCACATGATCTTATGGACAATGAGCGTGGTCTATCCAAAGCCTGTGCTACACGCCAGACACAAGTGCTACTATGGGAATTTGCAGCTCTGTCGTCTTCCATCTGCGGCGAAACCTCCTCTAATGCGTCTGCAGACACGGGTTTTCTTCCTGTGCCAGGACGAACTGACAATGATCATGTTTCTTCAAATTTCGTTATCATTTCCCGAAGTTTTTTTCACATTCATGTAAATTTTTCGCATCCCCTTCAAAGTCCGAAATTTCCGTAGAGCAGCTACTGCAGAATTACTGTTTTGGTAAAACAATTTCACTAACAATGCGCAATCCCGTGAATTTAACGTTACTGTGAGCGGCATACTCATTGAGCACACGATCTCCGCGAATGTTCCTCGGTTTTATAGGTAACAGCTGCTGCGTGACGAAATATATATGTACACTTTCACTATACGTTTTCAACGTAAACCGCCTTCTGGTGGCGAAATTCGTAACTAATATTTTTTTCTCCCTGATACTAATTCCCATCACTTCATTACGTCCTCCACAAAATTTCACTTTCCTGAAGGCAACTTTGCAATAAGGTCCTTTAATTATGGACACCCTATACGTTGCCAAAGGTGTGGATTACTAACAAGTATGTCCTCTCCTTTGTCCGCATTTCTTCAACAGTCATTTTTATTTGACTGAAAGAAGAAATTGTAATCTTCTCTGCTGATAGACCTGGTACTGCAGGAAAGCTTTGAAATAAAGACATGTATTGTAAGAAAGCTCTTATATGCTTTTATTCGTGTATATAAACAAAATTCTAAAGCTGAACTTTTGTGGTAACTGAAAAGACCTTATGACCGAACATCGTATTTAATATCTAAAAAGATATAATAGCTAATTAATTTAAAGCATTTACAATACTTAAACATACCTCTGCAGCCAAGATGTTAGCTTCCTTATATAAAATGAAGACGAGGTACGTGTCTTTGAAGATATCCATTGCAAGGCTGATGGGGACTGTGATGCTTGTAAATCCAGAGGAATTAGCTTTTACACTGTTGGCGCAGAAACATATTGATATGATGAAAGACGAGAACCAGATTGGCAGGAAAGGACCGAAGATGGCGTTTATTTGGTTCACGTGGGAGGAAAGCAAAGCGAATTGGTTTCGCAGTCGAACAATTTTATATTCTGGGCAGTGGGGTTTCAATTTGGATTTCAGGCTACTGTTGAACTGTCGATAAGACATCGACAAAAGCTTGCAAAAGATGCTGAGTGTTAGAGCAAATAGCGCAGCGTAGGCATCGCACAATAGGAACCAGGAAATGGTGAAGATTTGGAAGAATTTTCTGTATGTCGTCAGAAATTCTGTATTCAATTCTGTTTTTTTAAATTCTACCAGCGTAAACATTGCGGAGAAAAAGAAGACAAACACAACACATTGGATGCCAGTTATCAGCAGTGTAACGACTACGTTAATGAGGAAATACTTTAGCAGCACATTATCCATATTTTGTTTCAAAGTCGACCACCGGATCGAGTGGTAGAGTTTATTTACTCTTTGCTGATTTCTAAAGCAAATGATTGACAGAATGATAGCAACGAGTGTTTTAAAAGTTCCCTGAACGAAGACCAGAAAGCTTGTCAAGAAGGTATCCAAGCTGAAAACTTGAATTGATCCTAAAAGTTGCGAACATATAACGAGGACTAGAATAAAAATCTCGACAGAGAACACAGTTTTTAGTAGAATGCGCTTCTCTCGAGACAGATCCGTGAGAAAGTTGATTCCAAGAAGTTGCGAGAAACCATTGAAAGCTTTTGTAAATGCCGTCATGTTGGATTAGGTTAAGATACTGTTGTAATGGTGTTGATCATCTAATTTCAAGAAAGGTTTGCTCTTCTTCCTTACCCTCTTCCTCAGATACACAGAAATATTGATTGATTGAATATCAATAGGCATTAAGTTATTAGATAGTAGAATAAGAATCGTTCGCTCTATCATTTTAAGGCTAACATTTGACGTTTACGAGGGGTGGTCATCATAAAGTCATTACAATCACCATAAAGTCACTACGATCGCGTTTGAAAATATGTCGCTCTTCTGGGAAGCGACATCCATCGAGTACTGGAGGATAAAAAGCGGCGTTTGATTTAGTACCGCTAAACGCCGCCAGAGCGTCGAAAGCAACATGGCGCAGACGTCGGAAAATTGGAGGTTGAGCCGTGATTGGATATTGCCGTATTTGAAAGGGAATAACGCCAAACAAATCCATGATGTGTTAATGGCCGTTTATGGTAACATTTGCCATGCGCCGTCGATGTTTCCAGTGCGGCCAAACATGCGTGGAAGATGAGCCCAAAATTGGGAAGCACCGCAGCCAGAGTTCGAGCTTTGTGACATGAGGCGTTGTCCTGCTGGAAGATTCCATTTCCAGTTTGGGAGATAGACGCCATGTAAGGGTGCAACCGGTCCGCAATGATGTTCAGATAGTGCGCAGTTTTCATGGTCCGTTCTACCACAACTACGGGTCCTAGAGTCACCCATGAGAACGTCCCCCAAAGCATAATACCGCCATCATCAGCCTGTGTATGGCCTGTTGTACAGGGGGGGGGGGGCAAGTGTTCGCCTGAAAATCGGTGTAGCCTCACACGATGATCGACGTGACGAATAAGAAATCGTGATTCATCCGAGCAGGCAACTCTCTTCCACTTATCCATGGTCCAGTCTCGATGTTCCCGGGCCCACTGTAGGCTTGTTAACAATGACGCTAGATCAACAGAGGCACACGAGTGGGACGTCTGCTGCGCATTCCCATTTCCAAAAGTGTCCGCTGAACTGTATGCTCCGAAACACTTGCACTTGGACTTGCATTATTTTGGGGTGTCAGCTGAGCCACTGTCTGGCGCCGATCTTGCTTTTCGAAGCGGTACAGTCTCCGATGTCCTTTTTCTTTGATGACGCGAGGGCGTCCAACACCTTGGCGTCTACTGCTGGTTTCCAGTCATTTATCCACTTTGCGTAAATACTAACAACGACAAGTCGTGAACAACCTACCAGTCGTGCAGTTTCGGAGATACTTATTCCGAGTCTTCGGGCCAAGCACAATTCCCACTTCATTTCGTGCCCTCCACGTGATCCAGACGAGTTCATTCACCAATATGGTGATAGTCAAAATGTTTTGGCTCTCCAGTGTATGAGCGCAGGGGATTACTAACAGATATGTCGCTAGTGGCGAGGATTCTTAACATGTATGTCCTCTTCTTTGTCCGTATTTCCTCAACAGTTTTATTTATTTGACTGAAAGAAGAAATAGTTATCGTTCGCACAGATTATTCTGTGATAGAAATCAATCAAGAAAACGTAGTGCAGGAAAGCTTTGAATTAAGGTCAGGTGTTGTAGGAAAACTCATATATGCTTTTATTCGTGTATCTAAACAAAATTCTAAACCTGAATTTCTGTGTGATTGAAAGGACCTATTTAATTTCCCAAAAGATATAATGGCTAACTTAAATAATTTACAATTCAAAGCATTTAAATGGGTAAAAGATAAAGACGTCAACCTAGAACCAGGTGGGTTAAATAGAGAATCTCATTTCGAGTCCCTTGGATATTACCATTGAGGACATGCGCCTGATGGCAGAAGATCGGAATCGCTGGAGATTTTCCATAGGGCTGCTGCCCCTGCGTCCCTAACGGATAAGCGGGTTTGAAAAGTAAGTAAGTAAGTATTTAAATAGTGGCACTTACCTCTGCAGCCAGGACATTAGCTTCCTTATATAAAATGAAAACTAGGAAAGAGTCTTTGAAGATATTCATTACAAGGAGGATCGGGACTGTGACGCTTGTAAATCCAGAGGAATTAGCTTTTACACTGTTGGCGCAAAAACACATTGATATGATGAAATGCGAGAACCAAATTGGCAGGAAAGGACCGAAGATGGCGTTTATTTGGTTCACGTGGGAGGAAAGCAAAGCGAATTGGTTTCGCAGTCGAACAATTTTATATTCTGGGCAGTGGGGTTTCAAGTTGGATTTCAGGCTACTGTTGAACTGTCGATAAGACATTGACAAAATCTTGCAAAAGATGCTGAGCGTTAGAGTGAATAGCGTCGCGTAGATATCGCACAATAGGTACCATGAAATGGCGAAGATATGGAAGAATATTCTGTGTGCCTTCAAAAATTCTATATTCAGTTCTGCTTTTTTAAATTCTGTTTGATTAATCATTGCGGAGAAAAAGAAGACAAACACAACACATTGGGAGCCAGTTATCAGTAGTGTAACCACTACATTAGTGAGGAAGTATTTTAGCAGCACATTATTCACATTTTGCTTGAGAGTCGACCACCGGATCGAGTGGTAGAGTTTATTTACTCTTTGCTGATTTCTAAAGCAAATGAATGACAAGATTATAGCAATGAGTGTTTTTAAATTTCCCTGAACGAAGGCCAGAAAGCTTGTCAGGAAGGTATCCAATCTGAAAGTTAGAATTGCTCCTATGAGTTGCGAAAAGAAAACGAGGACTAAACTAAAAAGCTCGACAAAGAACACAGTTCTTAGTAGAAGGCGCTTCTCTCGAGACAGATCTGTGAGAAAGTTGATTCCGAGAAGTTGCGAGAAACCATTGAAAGCTTTTGTAAATGCCGTCATGTCCGGTTAGGTTGAGATATTGTTTGGACGATGTTGATCATCTAATTGCAAGAAAGGTTTGCGCCTCTTCCTTATCCTCTTCCTCAGCTACACAGAAATATTGATTATCAATAGGCATTAACGTATTAGATAGCTGCATTTCACAAAAGAATCGTTTGCTCTATTCATTAGCTTAATTCTATCATTTTAAGGCTAACATATGACGTATACGAGGGGTGGTCATAAAGTTGTTACTATCAACAAAAAACAAGCGAAAGAACGATCGTGCTGGAAAGCGACAACCCTCGAGTGCTGGAGGATAAAAAGCGGCGTTTGGTGCAGTACCCTAAACGCCGCCAGAGCATCGACAGCAACATGGCGCAGACGTCGGAAAATTGGAGGTGGGGCCTAGATTGGAGGTTCCTGCATTTGAAGGGGAATAACGCCAAACAAATCCATGATGTGTTAATGGCCGTAATGATGTGTGTCGCGGCCAGACAAGCTTGAAAGACGAGCCACAAATTGTGAAGCATCGCAGCAAAAAAGAGCGGCGCAGCGATGCATCTTCCGAGCTTTTGAATCTGTGACAGGCTGACCCGGTCGAGTTTTTCGAACGGCTTGGCACTATGGAGAAATCCTGAGTTAATCATTATGACCCCTGAATTTAAAAACCAGGTAGAGCAGTTTTTTAACAGTCAAAAGGAGGGCTTCTATAAAAGTGGCATCCAGCAAATCATCCATTGTTGGGAAAAGAGTGTGGCTCTGAGAGGTGATATGTGAAGAATGACTACAGCGTCTTTCGGCTGATTTTAATGACTTTATAACCGCCTCTCTTACCTACACTGAATCTATATTTACATTTAAAGTAAAGGAGACGTAACTACTGGATTCTGATTCCACCTGTGCTGTTTTACTGTAATCTCCTGTGTCCTGTTAGTTGCATTTCATGGGCATGGAACCTGGAATGTGTAGCAGATAAAAGTAGAATTCTCAGGATGATGAAAAGATGATTAGTCATATTTAGGGCGCAAAATGAACTTAGATGTTGATGCGCTCATAAAAACCTAACGAACCCATGGAAGATAGATTCAGAAAAATAATTGAAAACATTCTTTTGCAACTTTCAGATAATTTCATTACACAACATATCTCATCTATGGCAAAACCGTTTTACCAGAAGTGTTAACTAACAGTCACAAGTTCATAGCAAATTCACACACATACACCTCCCTAATAACAAATAGTGTTATTACTTTGTGCACAGTCTAGCATTGACTCCAATAAGGCTACCGCAGACATTGATACAGCAAGAGTATATTCAGGTGTTCTGAAGACTAGTAAGTAGTCAAAGTGGAATTCCAAGGAGAGCGTTGATCCCCAATGCTCTCTGTACCAGTGTTCGCGATGGCCTAGTTGATAGATGCGACGAGTTAAAAGGATTGGATATATGGGAACAGTGCTATACATTTGAAAAGGCTGTATTATTAGAGGAACTGTCACTTAACATTTCTTTCATATACACGACCGCCATTTTTAGTTGTGTGGCTTTTCGCTTTGTCATGAATAATGGTAGAGGTAGTTTCCAGAACGCGCCCGTGCTTTCTCCTTGCAGATGGAAGAAGTTGGTGTTACAAGAAACGATAATAGTAGGCAGCATCTATCTTTTACAAAAGACAATCCTCTTCTTCTTTATCTTAGCTTTTTTTCCCATTTTTATATAGGGTCAGCATTGCTTTCCTCAATTCTTTTCTTCCACCTTATACAGGTCTAGGACTTTCCTCCTTGGCCATCCTCTCTCCAGAGATCTTCATTCACCTTATCCGTTCATCTCAACCTGAGCCTACCAACTCTTTTCTTTCCTGGAAGCTTCAACTTCACTATTCTCTTTGCCACATAGTCTGCATCTCTTCGTTCCGCGTGACCGAACCATCTCAGTCTATTTTCTTGGATCTTTCTACTCGTAGGACCCTCCTCGACATTTCCTCTAATGAGTTCATCCTGTCCTTTCTAGTTACAACACACATCCATCGAAAATTTCTCATTTCCGCAATATCTTCGAGAATAGTAAGTAGTATTTGATTGAATATCTTACAACCTTTACTATACACTGCGCTAGCCCATCCGACCAATAGCCCAAGATCATTGTGATCAAGGTCATGGTCCCCTGTTCGAGTTCAGGTCGTGCAATTTTTTTCCGTTTAACATCTTAAAAAATGCTTATCTTACGTTGGAGTATTATGTCCCATGCTTTATAAATACTTTAGAGTTGTGACAACATTTCGAAGTCTGTCATAAGTATATTGCTATTGCCAATTTACTCGTAAAAAACGTCCTCTAGAATACGCCTGAGAAGTCAAGAACTGAACAAATTGAGGGAGGAAATAATAAAACAAGCACATTGCACGTGACGGTTTGAGCTAGCGACTTGAAATTTTCAGGGCAGGCTTATCAATAAAGGACTTGCTCTATCGCCAAAAATCAGCCCCCAACGACCCCCCCTCCCCACTTTCTGGGGTTTTCATTTAAAATTATCTGCTTTTGCTTTGTAATTCCCCTCAACAGATAGCGCGGGCGGGCGAAGCCGCTGGTAATAACTAGTAGGTTAAATAAGGAGCTAATTAATTAGAAATCAAAAAGTGTCACATATCTCTGCGGCCAGAGCTTGAGCTTCCAGATACAAAACGAAGAAGGAGTACATATCTTTGATGAATTGGATTGTCAAAGTAATGAAGTCAGTAACATCTATCAATTCAGTGAAATCGGCTTTTAAAAGTCTGACATAAATGCACATGCAAATGATGAAATGGGAGATCCAAAGTGCCGCGTAAGGTTTGAAGATGGCGTTTACTCGGTTGACGTAGGTGCAAAGGCAAGAGAACTGTCTTCGCAGACCAACCAGTTTCTTTTCCAGGCAGCGCTGATTTCTATAAAACTCGAATTCTAGGCGATTGTTGAATTGTTGGTAAGACTTGGTTAGAATTTTGCAAAAAATGCCGATAGAAGTTGTGAAAAGTGCAAGGTAGGATTCCCATAAGATGAGCCAAATAATGCTCAGAGCTCTCAGAACTCCTGGGTGTGCACTTAAGAATTTTATAACTGAGGACTGCTCTTTCTGCCAAGTTGAGTTAAAAGTCTGTTCCAGCTCGTTCTGCTGGAAGGTTGTGATTACAATTAGTTTAGAAGTAAGATCCCAGAAGACAGTTATCACTAATGGAACGATTGTGCTGATGATAAAGTACTTGAGTAGTTCATTATCTACATTGCTCTGGAGAAGTGTTGCTCGGATCGAGTGGTAGGTTTGTTTCAGTTTTTGTTGGTTTCGTAGAAAAGCGGCGGAGATAATGAGAGTCAGGACTATTTTTAAGCATCCTGGAATTATGGTTAAAAGGTTCCTGAATGCGTTTTTTGAGTTATAGTCATAAGCGACTGTGTGAGAGATTATCCACAGAAGCAAGAGGAAAAGCGAGAAATGGACGAAGAATACTGTTCGCAGGAGGCAGCGTTTGCCTCGAGATAGTTCTGTTAAGAAGTTGAGTCCAAAAAGTTGTGAGAAACAAGTGAAGGCTTTGGTAAAGGCTGTCATGTTGGATGGTCGATTGAGAGATTTTTTACCAATGATGTCGTGATCTGTTATGCTTATCTGGTGAAGGTAAGAAGTGTTTGCCTTTCTCCTTTACCCTCATTTTTAAGAGATGAGATATCGATTTTATTGACGTCAATAGATGTTAATGGATTTCCATGGTTTGAAAAGTTTTTTATGTTGCTACTAGGTTCCAGTTCTTATTCAAACAGGCTGATGTCTTGGCAACAGTTTCATATATACACACAAGCCAGTGAATTAGATACGTGTGAATTTCCTTTATGCAAAAATGCAAGTTTTTTCTAAAAAAGTTCGGTGACAAACTAGATCCAAACAAGCTTTCGTTATTGAACTTTAAAGTAATCACCATTGGCAACAATCTTCGAAAAGCTGCTGAAAGCTGTCAGCGTACACTACATGATCAAAGGAGTTGGGACACCTGTTGCTCTACCGTAAAGTCGCAAAAAGCTTCAATCAGTAGTGTGTAGGACCACTCCGAGCTGCTATCACTGTCTCCACTCTACATGGCATACTGTCCACAAATCTACGGTATGTGTCCACATGTATTGACCTCCACTCCTCGAGAAGTGTCGTGGTCAGTTCCTGGACAGATGTAGGGCGAACCATCCTGGATCTAACACGTCGTTCCAATTCGTCCCAAAGATGTTCGATAGGGTTGAGATCAGGACTCTGGGCGGGCCAATCCAGTTCTTCAACCCGCATCTCGTCAAACCAGTCGGATATGGATCTTGCTTTGTGACAAGGCGCATTGTCGTGCTGGAAGAGGAACGGCCCGTCACCGAAGTGTTCCGCAGCGCTGGAAGTGCCCCGTTATCCAGAATGGTTCTGTAGCCATCAGCATTGAGGTTTCCGTCTACCTTGATAAGCGGGCCCATTCCAGTCCCACAATTATGGTAGGTGTTCACAGGGGTGTCCTAACTCCTTTGATCATGTAGTGTATATTTCTTATGGGATGTCGCATATCTTTGGATGTCCAGTACTTCTGCAAAATGCTTGCTATTCAAGACTCCCTTTAGGCCGGGGAGTTTGGTGGTTGTTCGAAAACAGTTACGCCGCTTTACGGTGCAGCTGGGTGTTGTTTTACAAAAACCAATTATGCAGTCCTATACAACTCTGGTGAAATACGTCAGAGATTTTCCGTCGCCGTTTTCCCCAATTTTTAACAAAACTTGTTGTTCATGCATTGCTCAATTGTACTATGACAATACGCTCATAGTCCTGACAAACATTACGCTTCATTGGCCCGTAGCAAGCAATTCTGCTTCAATTTATTGTTTTCGACGCTAGATGGTGCTATTCGATATGCATTTCAGTACGCGTGTTCCTAGCCTACGTTGCCGTTTAGATATTGGTCTATTCACCGAACGTTTTAGACACAACTTGTAGTTTGAGATCATGTGATTGAAATAAAATGGAGTTGGGCGAGTTTAATCACAGAACTTGATCTGCATAGAGACCTAAAAAAGGACCTAACTGTCTTCGAGTATATGCTCCTTATTGGTATTCGTCTAGCTGGGGCCAGAATTGAAACCATGAACCAGCTCCCTGTATTCTCGACAAGTGTGGCTCAAAGACAAACTTGAGCAGGAAGTCTTCACAGAATTGGTAGAAGGTGAGTAGAGGACGTAATAAAAGCAAATAAAAGTTCATTATCATAGTAAATTTCGTGAAATACAGGTTCTGCATATGCAAAATACTGATCTCGTTAAGCATGCAAGGTTGAGAAAAACTGATTTGTATGCTCTTTATAAAGTTGTTTAGGTTAGGCGTCTTACGCACTGCCAGCATCCAAAAAATAGGAATCATAGACGAGATACCAACTGGGAATCAAGCTGGAAAAATCTTCAGGATCGGGAGAGACAAAGAATTAGAAGGACAGGTTGTGACTTGTTGCTCTCACAGTATATACACGTCAGTAGTTGGTCAAATTCATGGTTGCAGCAATCAAGTCCAGAAGCTCGCATTAACCCAGTTATGTCTGTTTGTTCCCTTCTCATTTTCAACAACTTCTGAGATAGGAGGATGAAATTTTGTATTCACTTTGTGTCATACTTCAGTATTTAGTTTTGTTCACATTGGTCCAATGGGGCCAGAGTTTTTCGTGTACTGTCAGAAGGGTACATCCGGAAATATAGTGAAATTTGGTTCCATCGATATATAAAGGAGTGAAATTAGGTATACAGGTTCCTGTAGGCAAGATCTGTAGTAATTATTATGAAGTAGTAGTTACGTGGTCTTTACAAACACAGAACATGTTTGTAAAGGGCAGGATACACTGTTCGGCACAAAAGGTTCGTTCCTCTCCACAGCACGTCATTTGACCTGTTTTGGTATAACTAGAGCTAAGCATCCTTTCCGTCGGCAGGTTAGACTACAATATCATAGATAGTAGGAAAGGCAATGACCAAACTGGCTTCGAGTGTTGCGTGATCTTAGAGTCACGAAACATCTCCGAGCCGGCAGGTTGTATGTGTAAGAAACATCATCTAATGTCTGCATACGAGAGTGATAAGCAGTATTTCACTGAATATCGCACAAATGTTACCACTCTCTGAAATAGCAGATCTACTGGCTAAGTGGCCGACAGGTCTAGGGCGTAGACTTTCTAGTACTCGAGTCCGCCTGGTCGTGGGTTCGAATCCCCCCGTGGGCATGGATGTTTGTGTTTGTCCCGGGCTGCGTACAGATTTAACTTGTGTAAAAGGCGCAAAGTAGTCGATGCCAGAATTTCTAATAAACCAGCCAACCAACCAAATAGCACATTTCTCCTTTTATTCTCAACTCCACAATAACCCAGGTCATGCGACTCACATCACTGACGTAGATAATCGTTCTCCCCTTTTCGAATCCATGTCGCAAAATTTTTCCTTTCGTTTAACATCTTAACATGTTCATCTAATGTTGGAATATTATGTTCAATATTTATTTAATACTTTGCTATGTGTATGATGCAATCTTCGACTACAGTCAATACCACTTAAACAGAAGGCCTGCGCACAGAAACTGTATACATTGTTACATCATCATCAAACGGGAAATCTAAAGCATATTATTGGTAGAAATACGATTAACAATTGCCGCTTTTGTGTGATGTAACAATGCATGACGTTTCTGTGCGCAGGCTTTCTGTCTAGGTGGCGTTGCTACAGTTGGATGTCTTAAGTATATTGTTATTGCCAATACTACTCGTACAAAAGATCATATATAATTTTCGCTTGACAATTCAAGAGCTGAAAAATTGAAGGAGGAACTAATAACTCTACAAACTTCTATCAATCAATCCCTGATTATCTTAAGTAATTGGATCAAACTAAATCAATTATCTCTTAACCTTAATAAAACTAAATACATGATCTTTGCACAACGTAATAAACAATCTGTACCTCGTGAATTACCCATTTACTACAATTCTCAACCTCTATCCTTTACTGAAACTTTTAAATTCTTAGGATTGCATATATCCCCGGATTTATCATGGAACAATCACGTAAAAGAATTATCTAGTAAACGACTCTTAGTAAACGACTTGGCATAATCTCGCAACATCACTATCTTCCATCTAGAATATTATTACTATTATACAGTACACTGATACATTCAACTATCTGCTATGGAATTCAGTTCTGGGGCTCTACCTCTAAATTTAACTTAACAAAAATCCTACGCATCCAAAAAAGGTTTCTTAGGATTCTTCTGAAGCTCCCAATACGTTCTCATGTATCGCCCTACTTTGAATACTATAAAATATTAACTATTTTTCAAATATATATCCAACAATTACTTACGTTTATATTTAAAATTATTAATGGACATTAAATTGTATCTAATCCTCCAATAATACATCATCAACAAGATTTTCACAATTACCCTACCCGATTTGCCTCCTCAATAAGATGCCCATTAACCCGTCGAAATTATCATAACAACTGTGTTTCTGTTGCTGGTATAAATTGGTGGGCCCGTGTACCTGAACATCTACAGCAAGCTCCAACCCCTGCCTCATTTAAAAGAAAGTTAAAGCCCTTTCTAAATACATCCAACCTCTCCTCTTCCCTCTAATCTTAACCTTATATAAATTTATTCTTTGCCAATGTATTAATGAGATTGTATCATTTCTTATATATATATTTTGATAATTTTTGTTGATAATTAAATTTATCTACTTAATAATTTGCAACTTTATATATATTGTATATTCATTAAATTAGACTATCCCTCACTTCAAAAAACTGACATTAACCCATATTTATTATTTATTATCTATTTTTTTTTTTATTTATTTTTTAAAAAAATTTTATTCTGTATTCATTCTGCTACATCACGTTTGTAATTTGAATGATGGAGCCCCTAAGACCTAACTTGTCGGTGTAATACCATACTGGTCTTAGACGAGCTCCGATGTACTATACTTAACTAATAAATAAATAAATAAATAAATTAATTAAAAATCAAAATAGTGCCACATACCTCTGCGGCCAGAGCTTGAGCTTCCAGATACACAACGAAGAAGGTGTACAAATCTTTGATGATGTGGATTGGCAAGGTAATGGAGAGAGTAGAGTCTATAAATTCAATCCAATCGGCTTTTAAAAGTCTGACATAAATGCACATGGAAATTACGAAATAGGAGATCCAAAGTGCCACGTAAGGTTTGAAGATAGCGTTTACTAGGTTGACGTAGGTGCAAAGGGTTGAGAACTGTTTTCGCAGGTGAGTCAGTTTCTTTTCTAGGCAGCCCTGATTTTGATAAAAATCCGGTTCCAGACGATTGTTGAATTGTTGGTAAGACTTGGTTAGAATTTTGCAAAATAAGCCAATAAAAGTGGTGAAAAGAGCAAGATTAGATTCGCGTAGGACGACCCAAACAATGGTAATAGTGCTCAGGACACCTGGATGTGCTGTTAAGAAAGCTATAACTGAGGATTGCTCTTCCTGCCAAGTTGAGTTGAGGAAAGATTGTTCCAGCTCGTTCGGCTGGAAAGTTGTGATTACATTCAGTGCAGTAGTAAGATCCCAGGAGAGAGTTATCACTACTGGAAATATTGTGCTGATGATAAAGTACTTTAGTAGTTCACTAGAAGAGGTACCCGGCGTTGCCCGGGATAATTACACTTGCACAAACTTTTCCTTTCATTGTTAGTCATGAGATATTGATTGTTGATCCCTGCCTTGTGTTGGTGCATTGCGTGTTGATACCATTGTTGATACTTATTGTTGCACAAACTTTGCCTTGCATTGTTGGTCATGAGATATTTCTCATTAATATGCCCTGTCATAACCATGAATATCGATTTTTTATCGATAATTATTATTTTTCCGAAACCTGAGGTAGACAGTGACCTTCCTCATGCCTTGAAGGTCATGTATGCGAAATTTCATCAAGAACGGAATAAAACTGTAGATTTGTATAAAAAACGTACACACAGATCCACAGACCCACACACGCACAGACCCACAGACGCACAGACCCACAAACATCCTTTTTTATATATATAGATAGATTGTCCACATTGCTCTGGAAAAGTGTTACTCGGATCGAGTGATAGATTTGTTTCAGTTTTCGTTGATTTCTTAAAAAAACGATAGAAATGATGAGACTCATAACTGTTTTTAAGCATCCTGGAATTACGGATAAAAGGCTTCTTAGTGCGCTATTTGGGTTATAAACATAAGCAACTGTTTGTGGCATTACCCAAAGAAGCAAGAGGAAAAGCGAGAATTGGACGAAGAACACTGTTCGCAGGAGATAGCGTTTGCCTCGAGATAGTTCTGTTAAGAAGTTGAGTCCAAAAAGCTGTGAGAAACAAGTGAAGGCTTTGGTAAAGGCTGTCATGTCGGATTCGAGCGAGAGCTCTTTCACCAATGATGTTGTAATCTGCTGAGCTTATCTAGTGATGACATGATGTGTTTGCCTTTTTCCTTTTCCTTTTTTTTTAAATATAAGATATCGATTTCTTTGACCAGAAATAGATTGCAGCTCTTGCTCAAACATGCTGCTGTCTTGGCAACAGTTTCATGCAAAAACAGACCAATGAAATAGATACGTATGATTTTGCTTTATACAAAATGCAAGATGTTTCTCAAGATTTCGATGAAGTATATGAGATAGCTAATAGAAGATCAAAGCAAACTTTTTTTATTCACTTTTAACGTAATCGCCATGAGCAACAAGTGTGAAAAGCTGCTGGAAATTGTCAGCGAAAGTTTCTTTTGAAATTTCACACGACCTTGGATGTCCGGCACGTCTGCAAACTATGTGCCTTTCAGGACTCCCTTGAGGCGGAGAAACAAAGAAGTGTGTTGCGCCAGATTCGTGAAGTACAGTAAATGTTCGAGAATAGTTATCTTGCGCTTATCCAGGAAATCGCGTACCGGGATCGCACTTTGCGGTCAGGCGTTGTTGTTCAACAAAATACAAATGTCCTGAAAGTACAACTGTGGTCGAGTACTCGGAGAGTCTCTGTCACCGTTTTCCCTAATTTGTAACAAACTTGATGTTCACACAATACTCAATTGCACTATGACGCGAGACTTCACACTCCTTATGTTTCGCTTCAATTTACTGTGATCGATACTAGGTTCTGCTATCTAGATAGCAACTTGGTGGTCCTAGCTCATCTTGTTGTCTACATTTTAGTCAATTCACTGAATTTTTAGGCATAGCCTTGTAGTTTGAGATCATGTGATTGAAGCCTGCACTTACGTAAGAAGGATTTGGATGAGTCTAATTACAGACCTTGATCAGCATAGGGGCCTAAAGGTGTGGCTCAAAGACAATCTTGAGTGGGAAATCTTCACAGAATTTAGCGGAAGGGCTTAATCTGGGAGTAGAAGACGTAATAGAAGCGAAGGCAGGTTCATCACCATATAAGTTTCGTTAAGTACAGATGATTGGAAAACTTGATGGTGTTAATACATTAAGAGTGAGAAAAATTAATTTGTGTGCTCTTTGTAAAGCTGGTAAAAGTTAGCAACTAGAAAGTGAGAATCAAAAACGAGAGACCAATTAGGAAACCAATCAGGATCGGGAGAGAAAGAAAGAGATGGGCTGGTTGTGAGTGGTCCTCTCACACGGTGCACGTACCGATTAGTACAACTAAGTGCCGAAACGCGCAATAACCCAGTTACGTCTAGTGCAACTAGTAAGGGACATAACTAGTCGACAGTGCATAAGGGATCTAAGAATTCAAAAACTTCCCATGAGATTAAGTAAACCATGAGAGTAAGAGCTATTAAATTGCGAAACCATGGAGCTGCTTATTTTCAAACTATTTTCAACATCCTTTGATACTGAAGATTGAAATTTTGTATGCGGGTTGCCATCGGGATGTCCTACTTCACTGTTTATTTTAGTTTAGATTGGTCCAATGGGACCAGAGTTATGGGAGTTGCAGTTAGAATGGACCATCTAGTGAATGTAGTAAATATGTATGTAAATTAGTGAAATTCAGTATTAATGCTGCTCTAGGTAACATTGTTCCAATAGGATCGGTGTTGAAATGATACTGATTACGTAGTTTTTTGAAACTATGGACGTGTTTTTAAAATGGGTAACATATCCTGTCCGGCTACTTATTACGTACATACTCCCTGGTTCAAGTTACTTGATCTGTTTTATACATAAATACTGCTACGCAACCTTTCCGTCGGCAGTTTAGAATATAAATCATATCATAGATAATGGGAGAGGCAAAGAAGTAATTACTTCGAACGTTGCATGATGCAAGAGGTCAGCGCTGTCTGGCTAGATTTTGCCCTAATGACGTTCTACTAGACTGTGCCCTAATGACGTTCTAATTTAACCTTGCTCCTAAGACAACCATCTCACAACGAACCCAACAGGCAGATAACTATTACGGATAAGGTACAAAAGCCGACGGGCATTTTGAGTACCATTGGATCGAGACAAACACGAAAGCATGCCTTCTATGGACAAAGAAAAACCAGCACTGGACCATCGATGCCTGCAAAATGGTTGCTTAATCCGCAGAGTCGTAGTTCTTAGTATAAGGTATGCCCAAATGGTAAGGAGACTACGATTATATTTAAAGAATATTTTAATTACAGAATATTTTAAGTACAGAATATTTGACGTGCAGATCCAAACATTTCATAAAAATACATTTGGACTATATTCTGTGCAAATGTAAATATTTTGAAAACTGAGATGCTGTTAATGCGAAGATTGAACGGTTGTTTCCTTGAAAAATGAGCATAAAATGATAATTGACGCCTATACAGAATTGCCTTTGATAATGATGCCCATCTCAGGGCTTAAGAAGCGAATGGTGGCTTCAGTGTTGAAACTCCTGGGTTGCATACGGATTCTTTTTTGCACTTCCTTGTCGCAGGTGAACCGATGACCTGTCAGTGATTTTTTTTCAGGGACCGAAAATATGGGAGTCACATGGGGAGATATCGGAGCTGTACGGAGGATGTTTGAGGACTTCCCATCGAATTGTTTCCAGCAGGTGGAGGTTCTTCTTGGCCACAAGTGGCTTAGCGTTGTCATGGAGCAGCACTATCCATTTTGAGAGCTTCTCTGCATTTGTTTTCGATGGCCCGTTTCGACTTCAGCAACGTGTTGCAGTACCATTCAGCGTTAACTGTTTCACCCCACTCTAACCAGTCGAGGAGTATAGGTCCATCTTCGTTGAAAGGTTAGTATAGTGAGCTGTTTTGGAACGTGGTGAGCCGGGATGACGCTACATCTATTGACAAGCATATTTACCAATCTCGTTGATTAGATATAACGGCGCTACAGTGAAAGTCTGCTTTTCACGCCATTTGCATGATAATGATGGTGGACACAGAATTTGGCTTTTCAAACAGTATGAATCCGTGGACCATCATGTCTGTCGATACAACGGTACCCAAATCGTTAGTAGTGCAAGCCGATGGTAAATGTTTACCTGACACACACTGGGTCCACTGATAAACCTGGATTCAGGTCTGGATGCCAGACGGATTCTTCGAGCAGGATAATGCGCTGGTGGGCAAAACATCGTGGAATGGTTCACGAGCATGCAGATGAGTTTTCTTTGCTGCAGTGGCCAGTCGCTGGAGCTCAATCCGTCAAGTACCTGATACGCTTCTATCTGTATGGTAAGAAATGCTTTTAGCAGCTTATTGAATCATGCCTCGACAAACTCAGTCTGTTTTAAAGAAGGCGAAAGGAGGCACAACACGCTAATAGTGTAACGCCTGTATATTAGTTTCTATATTTTTTTTGGTAAACATTAGAAATGTTTAAAATAGAATCGAAATGAGATAATTATTTATCGGACTACTGCTTCGAGTAACGACTTACTGTTAATGTATGAGTACTCGGGATCACTAACATGTTTGTTGCCAGTGGCGGGGATTACTAATAGGTATGACCTTTCCTTTATCAGCATTTCCTCAGCGGTCATTTTCATTTGACTGAAAGAAGAAATTGTAATCTTTCACGCAGATTGACCTGGTATTGCAGGATACTTTTGAATTTTGGATAAGTATTGTAGGAAAGCTCATATTTGCTTTTATTAGCGTTTCTAAACAAAATTTTAAATCTAAACATCTGTGATGATTGAAAGGATCGTATGACTGAACCCTGTATTTAATTTGTCAAAAGATATAATTGCTAATTAATTCAGATTTCAAAGGATTATAATAATGACACGTACCTCTGCAGCCAAGACGTTAGCTTCCCTGTATAAAATGAATACGAGGTACGACTCCTTGAAGATATTCACTGTAAGGTTAATGGGGACTGTAACGCTTGTAAATCCAGAAGAATTAGCTTTAATACTGTTAGCGCAGAAACACCTTGATAAGATGAAATACGAAAACCAGATTGCCAGGAAACGACTAAAGACGGCGTTTAACTGGTTCACGTGGGATGAAAGTCGGGCGAATTGACTTCGCAGTCGAAAAATTTTATATTCTGGGCAGTGTGATTTCAAGTTGGATTTCAGGCTACTGTTGAACTGTCGATAAGACATTGATAAAATCTTGCAAAACATGCCGAGAGTTAGAGTGAATAGCGCAGAGTAGGCATCGCCCAATACGTAAAATGCAATGGTAATGATTTGGGTGAATACTCGGCGTCCCATAAGAAATTCTGTGTTCATTGCTGTTTGTTTAAATTCTGTTAGGTTAATTACTTCGGAATAAAAGAAAACACTTCCAACACACAGGGAACCAGTTATTAGTGCTATAACCACTACATTAGTGAGGAATGATTTTAGCAGCACATTATCCACGTTTTGCTTGACAGTCAGCCAGTGGATCGAATAGTAGAGTTTATTTAACCTTCGCTGGTTTCTAAAACAAACGATTGATAGGATGATAACACTCAGTGTTTTGAAAGCTACAACAGTGCAAGCCAAAAAGCTTGTCAGGAAGGTATCCAAGCTATAAACCAGAATGGCTCCTGAAAGTTGCGTACAGAAAACGAAGACTTGAATGAAAAGCTCGATAAAGAACACAGTTCTTAGTAGAAGGCGCTTCTCTCGAGACAGATCTGTGAGTAAATTGATTCCGAGAAGTTGCGAGAAACCATTGAAAATTTTAGTAAAGGTCGTCATGTCGGACTAGGTTGCGATACTGTTTGAATGATATTGACCATCTAATTGCTTGATAGCTTTTGCTCTTCTTCTCTGCCTCAGATACACATAAAATATCGATTGGATTGATTATCAATAGGCATTAACGTATTAGACTGCAGCATTTCACTTGGGAATTATTTGCTCTATTCATTAGCTTAATTGTATCATATAAGTCATACCAGCACTGAACACTTCATTATATATAAAGTCAAGGACAACGTAACAACTGGAGTCTGGTTCCACCAACGCTGTTCACCTTTATACAGGGTGTCTAAAAAGTCTGGTAACATGACAGGTATCTCAAAGCTATCACGTAGGCGAGATCTGATGAGTATCGTTTATAGGCAATTGGGGGTGGGGAATTCATTGCCGCACTCAAATTTGACTTTGTCCTCCAAATTTAAGGTCATCCACTTGCTAACTCGAAAACTATTAAAGATAGAGAAAAATTTCTAATTGCTACCCTGTAGAGCATCACCACGTTAGTCTTGAAAGAATTTGAGAAAATGGACGAAAAAAAGTCACCAGGTCAGCTTGGGCTGGCCAGGTTGGCTGAGGTTTCTAACACATTTGAATTGTGGTGAAGCACACCGTTGGGAATTTTCTTTCCTTGAGTGACTCTTTCTCGCCCATTTTCTCAAAATCTTTCAAGGGGAAGGGTGTGATTAAAAATTGTTTTTAGACTAATGTGGTGTTGCTCTACAGGGTAGCAATTGGAAATTTTTCTCTATCATTAATAGTTTTCGAATTAACAAATAAATGACCTTAAATTAGGGTGTCAAAGTCAAATTTGTGTGCGGCAATGAATTCCCTACTCCCCTATTACCTATAAACCACACCCATCTGATCTCGTCTACCTGGCAACTTTGAGATATCTGCCATGTTACCAGACTTTTTGGACACCCTGTATATTAAGTAAATAAACGTTTTACTGTAATCTCATCTGTCCTGTAGGTTCCATTTCATGGGCATGGATGTTGGTGTTATCGCCGGAATGCATAACAGATAAAAGTAGAATTCTCAGCATAATGTAAAAATTTTTATCATATGAATGGGCGCGAAATGACCTAGATGTTGACGCGCTCATAAATTTAACGAACTCAAGATTGGTAGATTCAGAAAAAATAAATAAAATGATTCTTTTGCAACTTTCAGATTACAATATTACACAACATAATTCATCTAAGGGAAAAGCGGTTTACCAGAAATTTACTAATACAAAAGGTGTTTAGGGATCTAATTGTAAAAATTAGCATATTTAAATGTGGTGCGCGCATTCATTTCACGTGAGCTATCACGTAGAGTATTGTTAGGGCAGGTATTAAATTAGTTAGTATTCAAACAGCAAGCTAAAAACATTCAGTTATGCCATCTAAAATAACAGGCATTGGGAGTGCTAATTCAGCTATTCCGAAATTATGACAGCATGAAAGAAGCGAGCTTTGTAGTTCCCAAGAAAGGGTAACCATCTGCCAAAAAACTGTATGAATAATACAAAAACGGATGAAAAGTGGGAATACGTGGTCACACTAAATGTGGCGTGTATTTATTTAAGCGACTGCAACAAGAGCCGAGAAATTTTTTACCGCCGTAGGGGTTCTAAGGGCTCAGAAAATGGTACCGGGAATGCAAGGAAACATTTTCAAAAGGTTTCATGGTCGTGGCGGGATACAACTATAATGGCAGGTTAACTTTCACAGAGTTGAGTCATAGGCCAAAGTCAACGCCTTATGCACCAAAGCGTTTTCACTTAGGTAAATGATGGTCGGCTTCCTCGCATTACATTAAGCCAGTGAGATTAATTGGTTCAGGCAAGAAGTCGAGTTCGAAACACGTTGGACTATTTATTGTTTCTTAGCAACAGGGATAGGTAGGCATAATGAGTGATGTTAAAGTGTTTTTATTGAATTCTGATTTTGAGCTTTTATTAGGAAATTTTTTCTTTATTAGTAAGAAATCAATGTATACGAGAAGTATTATTATTATTTTAGCAGAAATGAAGTATAATAACGTGAAAACTACACGAGAAGTAAACTCTTCGAAGGTTCCCGGTTCGAATTCCGGTTTTCATTTTATAACGGTTCCCTCTAATGATGGATATTTCAATACTTCCTACCGCCTGTGGCGCAGAAGATCAATCACAGCTTTAGCAGTGTGGGTCCTCGCATTATCATCAAGAAGGGTAGAGGTCTTAGGCAGCATCTACCATCAGCCAAAAATAAAAGTAAGCAGTAATTGATTGAATATCGTAGTCCATCTGACCATTCCTTCTCAGCTCGACAATAGTCCAAGATCAGGTGATACTATCCAACTATTTAGATAGTCATGGTTCCTTGTTCGAGTCCAGGTCGCGTAATATTTCCTTTCGTTTAACATCTTAACATCCTTAACTTATGTTGGAGCATTATGTCCAATATTCATTTAATACTTTGTTATGGGTATGATGCGACCGTCGGACCACTTTTGGAGGTCTGTCATAAGCGCAGCTGACGAGAAATACAGGCCTCCTGGAAAATTACCTGACCATAGTCGTCTTACCAGCAATCTAATCTTCAACGTTTCCAAGGAATGAAGTTTGGATTGCTGCTCAGACGACTAGGGTCGGGTGACTTTTGAGTGCCCAGGCCTGTCTTTTTTCGTAGGCTACGGTCATAAGTGTATTACTATTGCCAAATTACTCGTAAAAACATCATATCGAATACACTTGAGAATTTAAGAACTGAACAAACTGAATAAGGAACTAATAACACATTGCACCTGGAAATAGGAAATCCAAAAGTGCCAGTAAAGCTACATTAGAAACTAAATAAAACAGTGCCACATACCTCAGCGGCGAGAGCTTGAGCTTCTAGATACAAAACGAAGAATGAGTACAGATTTTTGATGATGTGGATTGCCAAGGTAACGGATGCAGTAGCGTCTATAAATTCAATAAAATCGGCTTTTAAAAGTCTGACATAAATACACATGGAAATGACGAAATAAGAGATCCAAAGTGCCATGTAAGGTTTGAAGATGGCGTTTACTCGGTTGACGTAGGAGCAAAAGGATGAGAACTGTCTTCGTAGATGAACCAGTTTCTTTTCTAAGCAGCGCTGATTTTGATAAAAATCGGCTTCCAGGCGATTGTTGAATTGCTGGTAAAATTTGGTTAGAATTTTGCAAAATATGCCGATAGAAGTGGTGAAAAGTGTAAGATAGAATTCGGGTAAGACGATCCAAAGAACGGTAAAAGTGCTCATGACTCCTGGGTGTCCTGTTAAGAATTCTATAACTGAAGATTGCTGTTTCGATTCTTTCTGCCAAGTTGAGTTGAGGAAATCTTGCTCCAGCTCGTTCTGCTGCAAAGTTCTAATTACAATCAGTACAGAAGTAAGATCCCAGGCTAGAGTTATCACTACTGGAACTATTGTGCTGATGATAAAGTACTTAAGTAGTTCATTGTCCACATTGCTCTGGAGAAGTGTTACTCGGATCGATTGGTAGATTTGTTTCAGTTTTCGTTGGTTTCGTAAAAAACCGACAGAAATGATGGGAGTTAGAACTGTTTTTAAACATCCTGGAATTACTGATAAAAGGCTTTTCAATGCGTTTTTTGGGTTATAAACATAAATGACTACTTGTGGCATTACCCAAAGAAGCAAGAGGTAAAGCGAGAATTGGACGAAGAACACTGTTTGCAGGAGACAGCTTTTTCCTCGAGAGAGTTCTGTTAAGAAGTTGAGTCCAAAAAGTTGTGAGAAACAAGTAAAGGCTTTGGAAAAGGCTGTCATGTCGGATTCGATCCTGAGCTTTTTCACCAATGATGTAGTAATCTGCTGTGTGTATTTGGTGGACATATGAAGTGTTTGCCTTTCTCCTTTGCCCTCATTTTTAATAGACGAGATATCGATTCTATTGATCATCAATAGATATTAATGGTTTTCCACGGCTTGAAAACCTTTTAGTGTCGCTAGGAGATTGCAGCTCTTGTTTAAACATGGTGCTGTCTTGGCAACAGTTTTATACACACACACAAACCAGTGAATTAGATAAGTGTGAATTTCCTTAACGCAAAAATTCAAGGGGTTTCTAAATATTTCAGTGATTGACATGAGCTAACAAACAGAATATCCAAACACACATCCTTTATTGATCTTTTATATAATCACTATTGGAAACCACCTTTGAAAAGCTGCTGAAAACTATCAGCGAAATCTACTCCTTGGACGTCCTGTACATCTGCAAAATGTGTTCCTTTCAGGACTCCCTTTAGGCGGAGAAACAAAATTTGTAACCATACTTGATGTTCATGCAGTTACTATGTTCGACACTAGGTGGTCCCATTCGACATATCTCTCGACGAGCATGCCTGCGCGCAATTTCCAAACCCACGTTGCTGTCTAGATATTTGCCCATTTACCGAACTTTTTAGAAAAAACCTTGTAGTTTGAAGAATCTAACTGATTTCGAATGTTATTTGCGCTCGTCTAGCTGGAGCAACAAATAAAACAAAGACGAATCCCACTGGATTCTTGACAGGTGTTGCTCAAAGAAAATCTTGAGCATGAAATCTTTACAGAATCTGGTGGAAGGTTATAATTAATGCTGGAGATATAGCTATTGTCAACTTCTACGCTTATTATAACGACAATAAGCATCTTGTTAGCTATATCTCCTTCACAAACGTATTCCACTTGATAGGTAGACATCTTTAAACTCATATATCTCAAATTTTCTTATTGTAACACTTAGACCCTTTCAATTGTGTAAAAAAGCAGGAAAAGTATTCGGAATCGGGCGAGACAACGAACAAGATGGGCTGGTGTGACTCACGGTTTGCTGTAACATGCTGTACATGTCAGTGATTGGTCAGCTTCCTGGTTGCTGAATGAGTGTTACTGGTTTCCTGGTGGCCGCAACCAAGTGCAGAAGCGCGAATTAACGTAGTTATGTCTAGTGGTTGCTGGCAGTGCATAAGGGACCTAAGAATTCAAAATATCCTCAACATCCTCTGATACAGAAGATTGAAATTTTGTAGGCAGATTGATACTGGCATGTCCTACGTCACTATTTAGTTTGGTTTAGATTGGTCCAATGGGGCCAGAGTTATGGGATTAGCCTTTAGAGGGGTCCATTTAGTTAGTATAGCATATAGGTATGTAAATTAGTGATATTCGGTCTTCAGGTTTCTCTAGGTAAGATTGTTCCAGTAAGGATAGTGGTTACGCAGTTTTTTGAAACTATGAACGCGTTTTTATAATGTCAGCATACACTGTCCGGTCACTTATTGCGTACATACTTCCTGTATGCACAAATGGTTCGGTCCACTTCACTAAACGTCACTTGATCTGTTTTGTATATAAATACAGCCACCCAACCTTTTCATCGGCAGTTTAGACTATAACTCACGTCATAGATAATGAGAGAGACAAAGATCTACCTAAATCAAACGAGAGGTTCTAATTTAACTTTGTTGCTCAGACAACCATCTCACAAAGAACCCATTAGGCTCATGCTATTGCGGATAGGGTACAAAATCCCACGGTCACTTATATCGAGACGAACAGAAAGTACTCCTTCCATACACTGGACTATCGACGACTGGAAAAAGGTCGCTTAAGCCGAGGAGTGATAGTTCATGATGATGGTAGAACAGAGAATTTGGCTTTGCAATAGAGTATGAATCCGTGGCCATCATGTCTGTCGCCTATTGTTAAAGCCGGTGGGAAAATGGATGTGGATTCTAGTCTGGATGCCAGATATATTCTTCGAGCAGGATAATGCGCCCCTGCGCAAAGCTCGCGTCACCCTGGAATGGTTCCACAAAGAAGAAGATGACTTTTCTTTGCTGCAGTGACCAGTTGCTGTCAAATGTTCTAGAAGTACCTGATACGCTCGTGTCTGCATGGTACACAATACCTTAGAGCAGGAGGTTGTTGAATCAAGCCTCGGCGAATTCAGCTGTTTTGAAGAAGGCGAAAGAATGTACAACACGCTAATAAATGGGTGTATCTATTAAAGTGGCCGGGCATTAGATGTTATACGAAAGACTATACAGCTCTTTGCGATTTACGAAATGTAGGGATATTTTTACCCTTTCCTTATGGCCCACGTTTAAATCTTAATTTTACCCTCACATTTTATTCCTCGTCCCTTATACTCAGGACTTCCGCTACTTTCCTATATCCTTCTTCAACCAAAAAGGGAAACCTCTAATTCACAAGGAGAATTGAAATACCGGATACGTATTTCAGGTACCATGTATCCATCTTCAGCGGAGAAAGACAAAAGTGAGAAGTAAAGAGGAAATAAAACCATAAAGCTAGAGTATATATGGGCTAAGGGAAGGGGGCATTGCCAATAATATCTCCGCGAAAGGGATATTATACCTAATGAGATTGAAAAGAGTGCTACATACCTCTGCTACTAGAGCTTGGCCTTCCTTATATAAAATGAAGAAGTAGTACAGGTCTTTGGCAAAATTGATCACCAGCTTAATGAAGTTATTGATGTGGACATATTCGAGCATATCGGCTTTGAGGCTTCTGATATAAATGCACATGGATATGACGAGGTAGAAGATCCAGACCGCCACAAAAGGTTTGAAGATGACGTTCACGCGGTCTACGTAGGAACAAAGGGAGGAGAACTGGTTTCGCAGACCAACCAATTTGATTTCTAGGAAATGGTAGTTTGGAAGAAACTCAGCTTCCAGGCGACTGTTGAATTGTTGGTAAGACGCAGTCAGAGGTTTGCAGAAGATACATATAAACAGGATAAATATTGCGATATAGGATTCAGTTAAGATGATCCGTAGAACCATACAAATTCCGCTGAATTCTGGGTATGCTATCAAGAAGTAAGAAACTGTAGACAATTGTTTTAGCTCTTGTTTCTGAGTTAAGTTCAAGAAAGCTTCGTATGTCTCTGTAAATTTGGAAGTTGCGGTCATTAAAACCAAAGTAATAAGACCCCAGGAGAGAGATATCACGCCAGGAACTGTCATGTTGATGAGGATGTGTCACTGAGTATGGAGAAGACCTGAGCGAGGTGACTTCGGAAGAAGAAAAAAAAATATATTTTTTCTACTGTCAGTAAGTGACACGACCCGAGCAACAAAACTCGACCGGTCCCGAGAGCGAGCAGCAAGCGAGCCTCGGGATTCGCCAAACAAAGTGACATTCAAATAAAATCATAGAAATTTGAAGATAAAAAGGCAGGAGGAGAAAGAGCGAGGAAGTGGAAGTCGAGACCTGAGTCCTGTTACAATTTTCGATGGAGGCCACTCAAGAACATTTCCCGATCCACTTCACGCTTTAAAAAGAATGCCAGGCGGAGTTCCGCAAATAATAGTAAGAAATATTTTTCTTATGTTTCCGAAGTTGATAATTCAATGTCACTTGGTCTTCCTACACAGAACCCACCGCCCGAGGAGATACGGCGAGTGAAAGGAAGAGATGGATTTTCAATTCGGAGTTTTTGCCCATCCCAGCCGCCCGCTGCACGTACGTCCAGATCTCCATTGAAGACTAAGCCGTTGCCAACGAGCCTCAGGAGTAAGGAGCATCTAAGAGGATTTGAGCGCGTGCGATGTCTGTATCTCTGTGATAATTCTGCCGGAGTTAAGGCTAGTAGAATTTTTAATAATTTTCGCAGTGACCTTTGGAACCCTAATTTATTTAATGAGGTTATTCTGAATTTGAGTGACAATGCTAGCAATTTAATTGAATTGGACGGTGTCTTACCAATTTGCCACGAATACGAGCCGACGAAAGTAAATAGCTCGGTATCCTCTTCGAACGACGATCGTTCTTCAGGTACGCGGACGTCCCGGTGTACGAACGAGTCTTCTAGTGAGGCCACATCACGATTGCCAAAGTGCTCATAATCTATAATATTAGTAGCGAAAGAATGGAGCTACTGATTGGTTTTATAATATCTTAACTGTGTACCCCTTCATAATATCTACATTTTTTGAGGTAGAAGGTTGAAATTCGGAATGTAGCTTACTATGGGCATGCCCATCTATACTATTTAGTTTGGCTTTGATTGGTACACTGGGTTCGGAATTACGGGGATGGAATTCAGGGAGGGCAACATATCTGTGTGCTATTTAGGTACGTAAAGGCGTGAAATTCGGTATCCAGATTCCTCTAGGCAAGATATACAGTACTTATAAGTTTAGGCCCAATTGTTCCAGTGGGGTCGGATTTGCGGGGGTGGCAATCACTTGGTCCTTAGAACAATGACAACATATGGCATGTTATATATCATACGTTCGGAAATGATGAAAAAGGAAAGAAGATACGAAGTTTTTTTACATTTTATACATTTACGTTCGAGAAAATCAATTTTCTGGATTAAAAATCTTAGGGAGAGGTAAAAAGTGCAGATAAAGGGGTAAAAATATATTACCACCACTTGCCTTCCCCTACTGGGGGGGGGGGGGTAATTTCTCTTTAATAAATGTATAAATGTATTTCTGCTTCACTGCTAAAGCTCCTACTTAGAATGTTTACAAGATTTTATTCTTGTCTAGAATTCAAGAGCAGTCGACTATGCACTTGGCGATCGTTATTTCAGAATTTAGAAACAGATTTCTTATTAATATCTTTTTTTCCTTCGTTTCCGGCCTGCAGGCTAAATACACATAGCTCAACAATACACATTTTCTCAAAATATTAACAAAAACTTGTTTAAAAATATTTACATACATGAAGTACTCTCTTGTGCTACGAAACTTGAACTGTGAAAATAATAATATAGTGTGTCTACAGGTATGTGTTTATGTATGTATTTATGTGTATACATGGATAAATGTGTAAAATTATGTGTAAATGTGTGTAAACTTATGTATATGAGTGTATATCATCTAGCCATACGTGTGTAAACTTGTGTATAAATGTGTAATATGCCACTTATCGATGGTTAGATTTTGTCGAGATCGACAGCTTGTCGATGAGTTCAGCCTAGACCCCCAGGAAGTGAAACATAAGCTCGACAAAGAACACGGTTCGCAGAAGATAGCGTTTGCCTAGAGATGGGTCTATTAGGAAGGCGAGTCCGAAAACTTGCAAGGTATAAGTGAAGGCTTGGGTAAAGGCTGTCATGTGGAATTCGAATCAGATATCTGCTTTGTTGGTCTCCTAGAAATATTAACTGGGTGGATACAGAAGTTTACCTTTATTCATTATTAATCCCATTGATCATCGGTACCATAGCAACAGAGAATTGTTTCCTTTTCGTGAACCTGAACTAGAAATTACTAAAATAAAGATCAATTGGAATCCACATTGCTAATGTGGAATTTCTGACCAGAGATTAGCTTGTAATTTTTTGAAAACGATATATTTTCTATTACCTTCGAAAGGGAGGTAATATTGAAATTGGGCGACAGCTATTTAACAGTTGTCATTGCTTGATTTATAGAGGGGAATAAAAATTGGAGTTTTAAACAAAGCAGAGAATCTCATAGTTCTGATAAAATTAAACGGAGATACAGCAACTTTTGCAACCCTATCCTTAATATACAGGGTGATTACAAAAGAACTTCACACTTTAAAAATTTATTACATCAAAGCTATTCAGAACATAGACACACCACATACGAATTCTTAAAGAAAAGCTCTTGAAGTTTATTGTGACATAGTTAAAGATGTTCAATATGCCCCCTTGTAGTCGAATTCGTCCCAAACCCGCATTAACATGTCTCCATCAATCCCACGTATCGCTACCTAATGCTTTCTTTCAGCTCGTCTAGGTCACGGGGAAGGGGTAGGGTGAAGACCTCGTCCTTTACACACCCCCATAAAAAGAAATCACAATAACCACAATCACACCCCCATAAACAATCAAATAACCTGGAACTTGCAAAGTGGCCACCGCGTAGCCCCGACCTCACACCTTGTGATTTCTTTTACCGTGTCACAATAAACTTCAAGAGTTTTTCTTTAAGAATCCGTATGTGGTGTGTCTATATTCTGAATAGCTTTGATGTAATAAATTTTTAAAAGTGTGAAATTCTTTTGTAATCTCCCTGTACATTATCTATCAGTGATTATAATATAAACAGCTCTGATTGTCCAACAGGTAGTTAAGTAGTAAATTAAATATTCAAGGTATTAAAACACATTGGCACATACCTCTTCAGCCATAACGTTAGCATCCTTATATAAAATGAAGAAAAGGGAACAGTCTTTGAAGATATTTATTGCAAGGGTAATGGGAGCTATAACGCTTACAAATCCAGACGAATTAGTTTTTAAACTGTTGGCGTTCACGCACATAGATAAGAGGAAAAACAAGACCCAAATTGCAAGGAACGGACCGAAAATGACATTCACTTGGTTCACGTGGGAGGAAAGGAGAGCAAATTGGCATCGCAGACGAATGATTTTAGGTTCTGAACAGTCGGATTTCACATGAATGTTGAATTGCCGATAACGCAGTGTCAGAATCTTGCAAACGATGCCCAGACTTAGAATAAGCAGCGCATTGTAGGCGTCGCCCAACAAGCTCCAGAAAAAGCTGATAATTTCAAAGAATACTTGGTGTTGCATCAAAAATTCTTTTTTCATGGCTGTTTCTTTATAATCTTTTTGAGTTGTCGGTGTGTGGTAAAAGAGTACACGCACTATACATTCAGAGCCAATTATTAGTGCTGTAACCGTTAGCTTTGGGAGGAAGTACTTCAGCAGAACATTATCCACATTTTGCATGAAAATGGTACACCGGATCGAGTGGTAGAGTTTATTTAACCTTCGCTGGTTTCTAAAGCAAACTATTGACAGCGTGATACCAACGAGCGTTTTCAAAGTATTCAGAATGTAGGGAAGACAGCTTTTCAGGAATATACCGGAGCTGAAAACAAGAATTCCTCCTGAAAACTGTACACAGAAAACCAGGACGTGAATGAAAAGCTCCATCAAGAACACAGATTTTAGTAGAAGCCTCTTCTCTCGAGACAAGTCTGTGAGAAAGTTGACTCCGAAAAGCTGCGAGAAACAAGTGAAAGCTTTTGTAAATGCTGACATGTCTGATTGAGATCCAGACTGACTAATGTTGGTTACCTAATTGCATGAAAGGTTTACTCTTCTTCGTTACCCTCGTCCTCAGATATAGAATCAATATTAATTGGATTAATTGTCAATAGACGTTAACGTATTAGATCAACATGAGAATGTTGGGAGTGTATTCTGGGATAAAAACTCATGTAGTCGTCTTATTACATGTGGGACACCATCTATCTTTATAAATTATTTTTCAAATAATTACCTTTATTATTCAATCCCCTGGTTCGAGTCCAGGTCGTGGAATTTTCTTTACTATTTTTCACTATTTATTATTCATAAATATCGGAGATAATGGCGTGAAAAAATCCTCTAAAGACCATTTTACAGTTACAGTGGTCGCTGCATAATATGGCCACCTCGGGACCATGCTTAAGTGGCCACATTAACCGAGGTTACCAAAAGTACTTAATTTTTTACCCAACAAGTCGAGCATGTGTTTGTACTTACATATAGACAAGTTTGTTTGCTTAAATAATCATTTATACACGTACAGCATCTTGTCAAAATAGTTTATTTAAAATATTGATTACTGTTTGACAACCTTGGCTGAATTAGTGAAGTTGTGTTGGGTAGAAGCCGTATGATTTCTATGTAGGATAGGTCATCAGGAACATGAGCATGAGCGCTGCAGTTGTCAATTAGAAGACCAATTTTTTGTCTTCGCTTCTAAGATACTTATACATTGAGCTAGCCAATTAATCCAGATCTCTGATGTCGTCCATGCATTAGTAGACGACTCGTAAAGATTTAGGAAAGTTTTACGTTTTTGAAGCAGCGTGCAGATTCTGACTTAACAATGATGCGGAGTTTTTCTCTCTGTCCCTCCAAGTTGCAATAAACAAGCGCATAAGCAGCCTCTCCATGAAGTTTCTTGAAGCTTAGCCCATTGTGTTTTTCCAGCGATGAAACCAGGCTTCAGTTGCTTTAAAGCCCGAGTGGCCTGATGTCTTCGCTGAAATTCATCAGCCTTTTGACATAAGAGAGGACCGTTCACTGGAGCATTTCTATTTCTAACATATTGAAACAACTTTAAAGGCCTTCTTCAACTTGAGCATCTTTTTTATTTCGCTTACGCTTTCTGCTTGTCCCTTCACTTGCAGCTTTCATGTAATTGACCAATCAGTACAATCTTTAATTTTGGGCAGCAGTGCCCATTGGCTTAGAGGGAAATGAAAACTGGATATTATAAGTGGAGTGTTCATTTACCTGGAGTAAAGATGAGATGAAAAAGTAGAATTCGTGAATTACCTCTGAAAAAAGTGGCCATATTAAGCGGAGTGTGACCACATAAAGCGAAAATATATTACATAGGAAACAGTTAGAAAATTCCGGACCGAGCTGGAGTGGCTAAAAAAAGCGGGTGGCCATATTAAAGGTGGCTACATTAAGCGGCGCCCATTGTATTATTATAAAAGTTAATAAAAGAAAATTTGAAATCAGATTATAATTGGAATCATATTTGGAGACTTGAATCAGATCACCAATACCCAGAAATTCGGGCATCATTTTCTATTTAAATTTTAAAAACGGGCAATATGAAAGGACAACCGCGAAGACTCGGAGCTTGTACGAACCAAACTATCGCTCCGATGGGGCGCTCCCAACCAATTAGAAATAATCTGAAAACTGGTTTCGCAAACGAATCAGTTTGATTTCTAGGAAATAGCAGTATGGAAGAAGCTCAGCTTCTAAGCGACTGTTGAATTGTTGATAAGACGCTGTCAGTAGTTTACAGAAGATCCTTATAGACAGGATGTAGAATTCGCTAAGGATGATCCGTAAAAGCATACAAATTCCGCTGAATTCTGGGTATGTCATCAGGAAGGAAGAAACTGTGCTCAATTGTTTTAGCTCTTGTTTCTGAGTTAAGTTCAAGAAAATTTCATATGTCCCTCTAAAATTGGAAGTTCCAGTCATTAAAAGTAGAGTAAAAAGACCCCAGGGGAAAGATATCATACGAGGAATTTTCATCTTGAGCAGTGAGTGTCTATGTTTTTCTAAAGAAGTGTCGACCAGATCGAGTATTAGGTTTCGTTCAGCTTATGCTGATTCCCTAAGCAGCGACCGAGAAGATGAGAGCAACCACTGTCTTGAAGCAGGTTTAAATGTGGTTTAACAGGCTTTTCAGTACATTTGTGAGTTATAAACGTAAAGGGCAGTTAAACAGATTATCGAGAGAACCAGGAAGTGAAGCAGAAACTCGACGAAGAATACAGTCTGCAGGAGGGATGGGTCTGTTAGGAAGGCGATTGCGAAAACTTGCGAGATACAAGTGAAGGCTTTGGTAAATGCTGTCATGTTAGATTCGAGTCAGATATGTCATAATCTGCTTTGATGGTCTTTTAGAAATTTTAACTGGGTGGTTAAGAAATTTGTCTTTATTCTTTATTGATTTCATTGATCGTCGGTACCAGAGCAACAGACCATTGTTTCCTTTTCGTGAACCTGAACGACAAATTACTGATCATCACAATGGGTTTTAAGCATACCAGAGTTTTTACATGATAGGGTAAAAAAGAGGAAAATTTATGACTGGGTAAAACTGTTCATTTCAGATTACGTGGTGTAACTAATATCACTTCCGACATTATGGAGTCAGGACAGCAAGTTGTAATCAACGTATTGGTAAAAATATTGACCTAATGAATACAACCAGGAAAGATCTTTTTTAAACTTTGTAACGTCCGGTAATTGCTGGAGGTGTAAGGATTTCCGATAAGAAGGTTGGAAGGGCAGTTGATGCCCACTTAATAACAGCAATTTACCAACTTCTAATAACCTCAGTCAGACAGAACGGAGACCACATTCGACAAAGTTATAAAAAAAGTAATTGTATGGGAGACTCTTTGTTTAGTTTCTGAAATCTACTATGATGTGTCATTGAAAGTTGTTTTTACATCCGGTTTCTCGCATCGTCTGCTTTTTGAATAGGCAAAGCTTGAGTAGTAACGTAGCAGCATCGATAAGTTATTAAAATAAGAACAAAATGAAAACAATGAATTCAAAAAACGAAAAGGAAACCTGAACTTGTCCGTGATTAAGCAAAAGTTGAAAGAAAAAGGATCTAAAATATCAGGAAACAAAAGTGAATTAAAAGAAAGGTTAGTAAACCAGTTAAAGAATTGGTATATGCGTATTTGAGTATACCAAGGCTTATACTAATTCATTAATACTTAAAGAAAATAAAGATTAAACTAACGAAATGTTAACGCATTTGAAGCACTTACTTTTAGTGTAATTTCTTATGCATATTCCAAGTTATCCGTCGCTAAAAAGATGGTTATCCGGACATCTACACTGTAAGCTGATATCTTAAGCCCAACTTTTATAGAGTAGCGGTTTAAGAGGTCAGCTTGCAGTGTAGCGGTTCGTATAACCTGCTTTTTAGCGACGGATAACTTGGAATTTCTTTATGATGTATGCATACTTTAACTTTGTAGAAATAATTACATTTTAGAAGGATGCAATTTGATTAAATTAAATAACTTTCAACTAAATTTTTAATTAAATTTTAATCAATGATATTTGAATTTGAATTTATAATTTTTTAAAATTTTATAATAATAGTCTAAAATGCAATTACTTTAATACAGGTTACAATATGGGTGGACCATATTTAGATGCCATCCTTATACCAAAGATTGATACCCCCCTCAAACGACTCTCTTCATGTTTCCAAATTCTGAATTTTTACCAATCAATAAAAGGATAAAAATATCATTAGATATAATTAATTCATGGTTTGATGAAAGATTTTCACATGCAAGTTTGAAAAATGGTGAGAATTATTTCTCAAAAATGTTTTAAAAAATTTCAAACTTTCATTGAAATAAGGCTGGCATCTAAATCATGGCCCACCCAGAGTCGAGCTGGCTATCAGATGCCCGGGGTGCGATCTCAAAATAATCTCTTGTGAGCTGGAACGGACCAGGGCCAAGGAGGCCTGAGGCAGGGGGGGGGG
>JAHWFO010002816.1:489868-533578 GCA_023313115.1 Rhysida immarginata
ACACCGGGCCCACCCATAGTTGTAACCTGTATTAGAGTAATTGCATTCTAGACTATTATTATAAAAATTAAAAAAATATTAATTAAAATTCAAATATAATTGAATAAAATTTGATTAAAAATTTAGTTGAAAGTTATTTAATTTAATCAAACTGCGTCTTTCTAAATGTAATTATTTTTAAAAGTTAAAGTATGCATACATCATAACAAAGAAATTCTTTAGCTGGTTTACTAACCTTTCTTTTAATTCAATTTTGTTTCCTTATACTTTAGCTCCTTTTTCTTTCAATTTGCTTAATCATGGACAAGTACAGGTTTTCCTTTTCATTTTTTGAATTCATTGTTTTCATTTTGTTGTTGTTTGAATAACTTATCGATGTTCCGATGCTCCTACGTTACTACTCAAGTTTTGCCTATTCAAAAAGCAGGCGACGCGAGAAACCGGAAGTAAAAACAACTCTCAATGACACATCGTACAGTCTGGTGGTAGATTTCAGAAACTAAACCAAAGAGTCTCCCATTAACACTAAAAAATGACCCATTATTACGAGTCCAGGATAAATCATAAAAGAGACAATATAAACCTGGATGATAATAATGATTTGTCAAAAGAAGATCTTTGGATATCAATGACGGAAGATCTGCCTTTGCCGACGACCTTATAAACCAAACCCTGATAACCGATCCTGACATACACTAGCCAATGAACCTTACATATAAAACGGTAAATACTCCTCCTGCTCCTGTCACGTGCCTGTTTCCGTAGCGAAAGATGATTGTCAGTAGCGGAAAATTGAGTTATTTATTAGTTTTACCACCATGTCCGTTTGTCTGCCGTCTCCTTCATATTTTCTTCATTTTGTGACACTGAAAGTTGAAATTGGGAATGCAGCATAATACTATGGGCATGCCTACTTCACTATTAAGTTTGGTTTTGATTGAGACCATTAGCGGTCGGAGTTACGGAGGTGGGAGTTAATAGGGACTAACTCAAATGGCAGAATATGACATGATATATCATTCTATTGGAAATGACGAGAAAGGAAAGAAGGTAGAGTTCTTTTATATTTTTAATACTACTAAAAGAGTAGACGGACAGACGGTCGCTGTAATAGCAATAAGTAGCTCCATTCTTCCGCTACCTAATAATGAGTGAATATCCGCGATTTAAATCATCCTATGGATATGCTATATCTTCGTAACGATTAATCCAGTTTTGAAATTTTTTTCAAATTTATGCTTACTAATGACTTTACTCTGTGGATATGTATAAACCATTTTGGTTCTATCTTACTATGACTCACTATTTTGGAAATATATTAGATTCTGGCAATTTTGTTTTTGGTCGATATCTCGGAAACTATTAGTCCCACAGAAATTTGGATGCGATATCCGTAATTAGCGATAAAGGCACCTTCATTCCATATAGCGTATGCCCCTCACCTTTAAAAAAATTACTGACAGACGGAAATATAAAATTCAGATATTAAAATCGATATGGCATAGATTCTTTGTACGTAATGAGATATTGCCCTCTATTGCGCAAGCGCAGCGTTTTCGGACTTAAAAAAGTTTGCGAGGATAAGAAAAACCCTTTTATTCTGCTGGAATTCAGACACTTCCAGCCAGGTGAGCCATGTGCATGGTGGAAGGTGGAAACTACATTGAGAAAGGTTTTTCTTAATTTTCTTTACTTTCGTTCTATATTTTAATGAATCCAGTTTTTTTAACTTTTGCTAGAGTCACATTTTTTTCGTGTCCTCTGTCATCTTAGTAAGATTTTTGCTCCCCATATTTTACTAATAATGCCCTGTATAAGTAGTGTCCAGGAATTCCATGGATTAGGTATGGCCTTGTCTTCCTATAGAAACCCGTGTATGTTAAAGCCTTAGCCCAGAAGAACTTGTTTTTTATGCTTAATCTAGTGCGCAGTACATTGCGGAAAGTAATCTAAATAGATTAAGTTATTGAGTGATACATACCTCTGCCGCCAGTGCTTGAGCTTCCTTATACAAAATGAAGAAAATGTACAGGTCTTTCATGAAATTCAATCCAAGATTAATGTGGGACGTAGTATCTGTGCGTCCATAGGAATTAGTTTTCAGGTTGCCCGCGTAAACACACATGCTGAAGACGAAACGGGATATAAAAACTACCAGGAAAGGACTGAAGATGGTGTTCACCTGTTCCACGCGGGAGAAAAGGACAGCGAACTGGTTCCGCAAACAAACGATTTTGTCTTCAGGGCATTGACGGTTCAGGCGGAGCTCGTTCTTTAAATGGGCGTTGAATTGCTTATAGCTCGCGGACAAGATTTTGCACAGGACACCGAGAGTGAGGATGAAGATTATGGTGTATGACTCGCTTAATATGAGGTAGACATCACAGAAAATGTCGATGGATTCTGGGTAAGCCTTTTCCACAGTTTTTTGATAGGAGTCTATAGTGTAATGGAGCACACGGTTAACCGACTTGATACCAATCACTACGCTTACGAAGATTATGTTAGTGAGGAAGTACTTCAGCAGTATTTTGTCCATGCTTTGTTTGGTCGATCGAATGGAGTGGTAGAGTTCGTATAGTTTCTCTTGATTTTGTAAGCAGCCGACGGACAAGATGAGAGCAACGATTGCAGTAAGGCTTCCATGCAGGAAGGCCAGACTACTGTTCAGTATGCTTTCTTTGTTAAAAAGATAACCTGATATTGAAAAAATCATCAGTAAACTGAAGAGGCGGAGGACTAATTCTACGAAGAACAAGATTCTTAGTAACAAGCGCTTTTTTCGAGACAAATACGTGAAGAAATCCAGACCGAAAACTCGTGAGTAAGAAGTGAAGACTGTTGTAAATGCTGTCATGTCGGAATAGAATGAGATCCTCTCTCTCTCTCTCTCTCTCTCTCTCTCTCTCTCTCTCTCTTGTAATAGCGTAATTTAATTTGCTTCTTCTCTTAATAGAATGGAATGTTTGTTTTTCTTTTCTATTCTCGACCCCAGGAAATAAAAAATATTGATTAGCCATTAGTAAGTACTTCAAATTAATAGATGAGTTGCAGTCGCATGATGACGATTGGTGAGGGTGAATATTGTATGGTTATTATATTTCTTCTATAATCTACGGTTTATCTTTGTGTGTTCAAAAAATAGTATCGAAACTTAATTTTTACCGCGGGAGCCCTCTTTCGGTGGGGATGTGAAGGAGACACTCATGAGAACGCGTGAATTTTTTTCCCTCCCATAGATGGCGGTGTATGAAAGAGGACATGCAGCAAGTTGTAAATGAGTTGAGCAGCAAAATTGGATGAAATGTTGCCATAAGCTTGGCGTTACTCAAGCAGAAACTATTTGTAAGATCCAACAGGCTTTTAGGGACGATGCCATGAGCCTATTCTTAGCATTTGAGTCTTTCTCAGGCTTCCTATTCGCCCGACATGGCTCGGTATGAATTTTGGCTATTCCCCAAGTTAAAAATTCAGCTGAAAGGAACCCGAGGGAAGGCCCAGCTGAACATCATTCCTACAGATGCATCCCAGAAGTGCTTTCCAAATTACCGCTGGGAGGGGAGTTTGGCCCAATATTTCCCAGCTGGAAATATTTCCTATGTGAACTAGCCTGTTCTAGAACAGTGCACGCTCAGATGCTAAGACAGACATTCAACACCTGGCACCCTGCGATTTCTACTGCGTCCGAAAATTGAAATTGGGGTTAAAAGAGTGGCGATTTGGCTCCATTGAATTGATCCAAGCATAATCGCCGCGGGTGTTATATATGCTCCAACCTGGGAATTTCCAGGAGATTTGATCTGGACTTTATTTTTTAGTAAATCAGGAAACTACAAAAAAACACACGCGCGCGCGCGCACGCACGCACACACACACACACACACACACACACACACACACACACCAGTTATTTATCACTGAACTCTCCAAGCGTTCTGGGAGCATCCGGAAAGCGGTTCTGTAGAAATCTTCAGACTGATGTCGAAACCATGTCTGGACAGCCTTTTTCAATTCCTCATTGGCGCACTCTCAAGAACTTTCAATGGTCCAGAAAGCTGATAGTTGCAAGGAGAGAGTTCCGTTGCTGTCCCATTTGAGTTCCGTCAGTGTGTCAATAATCAGTTTGGTTATGTGTGGTCTGGCATTGTTTTGCAGAAAACAAACACCACTGGTAAGGAGTCCTGGTCGCTTTTTCCTTTTTTCCTTCAGGGACGTTCTCAAAATAACATAGTAGTAGGGTGCATTTATGGTTTGACGTTCTTCCAGAAAATCGACATGAATGATACACTTAATGTCCCAGACTACAGTTGCCATCACATTCGTTGCCAAAGGTGTCATCTTGAACTTCTTGGGTCGCGGTGTGTCAGTGCGTCGCCACTGCATGCTCTCAAGCTTGCTTTCAGGAGTATGGTGATGAATCCACGTCTCTTCGGTGGTCACAAAACACGCCTTAGGAAGCTGTCACCTTCCCTGTCATATCTCTGCAGCAACATGAACAGATTTCCACCCGGGTGGTTTTGTGATCCTCGGAAAGTTGCTTAGGGACTCATCTGGCAAATCTTGTTGAAGTTCAGATGATGGTGTCCACGCTGCCAGTGCTGATGTTCAGTATTGAAGCCAATTCTCGGACATGAATCCGCTTATTGTCCTTATCAGCTCGTGCGATGATGCCATCATTGACAGCAGTTGCTGGCCTTGCCTTATGAGGTTCATTGCCGGTGGATTCTGGCCTTCCTCGAGCAAGCAAACACGGATGATCGAGACAGACATGACTCGGTGAGCTGTGTTTGAAGTTTCTGATGAATTTCAAACGCTTTGATGATCATTCGTTGTTCCACTTTGGTCGATACATCGCTTTCCGCCATTTTGTTTAAAAAGATGCTATTAAAAAGAAATGTCACAGAAAATTGTGCAGGGGCATGTACATTTTTCATGACAATACGCCCGCTCATGCAGCCGACCTAGGATTCAAAATTTTAAGTCATCCCCCTATTCACCTGACCTGGCGCCCAGTGACTATTTCCTCTTACTTCAAAAGAAGAAACCACTATATGGAAGGCGTTTCCAAGTCGACGAGGAGGAGGTTATTTCTGGGGTGGAGAGCTTCTTATACAGCCAAAATGAGGCCTTCTACAAAGATGACCTCCAAGACTTATACATCGCTTGTAAATGTATATCAGTACAGGGTGAAAATTAATTCCACTGCCAAACTTGGAGAGGTAGTAGGGATAGTCGGAACAAACAACTTTTTTTTATACCACTTTTGCGAGAAAAATTTATTTACCAACACAGAAGAGTTACAGCAGTTGTTCAAAGTGTTTATGTCGTTCCACACTAGGCGATTGTGGCAAATGAAGAGACCATCCTTGGTGAACCTTATACAACTTAGCTGTAATTAACGTCTTGGCTGTAATTTTAAAAACATACCCCATTAGTTATTAATATTATTCGCTTAAAACAGTTTTTAAGTTAATTTTGAGTTTGTTTATTTATTTTAAAAGTAATTAATATTAAAACATCAGCAAGTTTGTTTTTGATTCTATTCATAATAATGCAAATAAAAAAAAATTGTTAAAATTGAACAATTAGTTATTTTATTTTTACAGACACACAAGAGATTCCACAAAGTTTTCTCGTGTACTATAGATTTCCGATGAGGCGGGAAATTCATCTCTTACCGGCGGGAGACGATGAGCCAGACTCCGCCCGGCGCATTACGCATCTCCGTGAATTCGTTTAAAGCCATTCGCTTTGAGTCAAATCCTTCTCCGTAGTTTCGTCAAAAATTCGGCTAATTTGGAGTAAAACAGCATGCCGTTAACACACAGGAAGGCCATTAATATGCCTAAAAATATTGTACTGGTGAGAAAGTATACCAAGAGAACTTTATCGACATTTTGCTTGTGAATCGCGCAGTGGATCCTGTGATAGAGCTCGTTAAGCTTTGTTTGGTTTCGGAAGCAAACGACGGAGAGGCTTGAGAGCCAGGATTGACTTAATGCAGTTGTTTAAGATTGCCAGTAAGCTTTGCAGTCCGTTTTCTTGGATGGAAACAGACGTGGATCCTAAAGCAGAGTGTAAACTAAAATATGAACACTATGCGCAGTAGAATGCGTTTTTCATTAGAGATGATAGTGAGGTAATTGAGGCCAAAAACTTGAGTGATACAAGTGAAGGCTTGAGTAATAGTATACATGTCGGATTCCTCTCGTTCAACGATATTGTTCCCGATAATGGTATCGAGGTTATGTTCTAAAAACGTTACCCCTCAAAGAGTGGTACAGGAGAAATTTCTATGAATTAATCAAGACTGAAATCTTGTGGATTTAAGCAACACATTGTTTTCACGTTGCACTGAAATCGGTAATTCACTCGTTCCTGTATTTAATAATCGGAAATGTTTGCCAGTCTTTCCGTTCTCAGAAAGGAAATTGCTTTCGAATTGTAACCCATAAATGCTAATTATGCATTATAATATGCCTTTAGCAGCGCGTACAGTTTAAAAAAAAAAGGCTTGTGCCGCCAGCTCGCCATTATACAAGGCGATTCAAAAGTTAAAGTAGAAACTTGTAGGCGAGGTAGAAAACTCAAAAACAAACAGATTCAAATAGGAATTTATGACCGGAAACGCCAACCGGGTCAGCTAGAGGATAAACGAAGATGCAGAAATGACAATCAATAAGGGATGGAAAACCTCTTTAGCGATAGTTTACACAAGGTTTGCGTGTCGTTCGTGGCCACCCTGTGTCATGCCTGCTGCTGCAGATATCCCGTAGTCACACAGGTTACGATTGCCATCAACAGCACCATACACAAGTTGCATGTCCGCCATTTCAGTGATCGTAAATTGTTGCATGCTGTCCATGCGCAATCGAAACTTTAATGAGAATCTGTTTTGATTTTGAGTTTCTGGGTAGGAGGAATCTGTTGAGATACCGGTTTCACAAATCAGATGATTAATTTTAATTGAGATTGGTGTCTGCAAAATTACCTACTCCCACAGCATAAATTATTATCTAAGTTAAATTTTTAATTAATAAATAAAATAAATTAAAAGTCAATAACAAGTCGAATAGGATCACCAGTACACGATGAGGAAAAATAAATAATATGACCACGACTTATGGATTTATTAGCGTAGGAGTTAATCTTGTGGCCTTTAGGCGGAAACCCAAACACGGAGACGCGCGTTTCCATCGGCAGCTGTCTACTGCGTTTGACTCTGCCAGGAAAGAAGACGAAGGGCCGTGCTTTTCGTCTTGAGCTGAGAACATTGTTTCTGATGCAGATGTTGGACAGAAATACAGTCTAATGTAAGAAGAGACAGTTGAGCAAAATGATCAATGATCGTTCTCTTCACAGGCTGGCAAAAAAAAAATGCAACACCTAGTAGGATTGGATCGATTGATTTGAAATTTTGCACACATGTTGCATATGTGGCATACAAGAAATGATTCAAATTGCAAGGCAATAGACCACATGCTTAGGTCGTATAATCGCCGCGAGCTTGAATGCATGCGGTCATAAGATGCTGGATGTCGTCTTGGAGTAGTTGTTTCAAACCTCCTGAACATGCTGGCACAATTGTGAAATTGTTGAGCTGATGTGCAGCGACAGTGAACGTCCTGTCTCATCATGTCCCACACATCCTCATTTAACGATAAGTCTGGAGATGTAAGGCCTGTAAACTAATACGGATATTGTGTGGACGGGCGTTATCCGGCTGGAAAAATATGTTACTCACCTGTTCCAAGAAGGACAGAATAACAGGTTCCACAATCTGCTGGACGTACCGAATGCTGTTCAATGTTCCATCCACAAACACTAAGGGTGATGCCGAGTTGTAACTGATTACACCCCACACCATTACGCCATAGGTTGGACCTGTGTGCCGTAGACGGATGCACTGTGGAAGATAGCGCTCTGTTGCTCTTCGCCGCACACGTATGCGTCTATGTCTGGTGTACAGGCAGAGTCTGCTCTCATCACTAAAGACCACAGACCTCTATTCGGCTCTCCAATTGACTCTTTTCAAGCACCACTGCAACCGCGAACACGATGTTCTGGCAAATGTGGGAGTCTAGCTCGAGTGATCCGTGCCCGCAGTCCTGCAGCTAGCAAATGAATGGTTACAATGGTCCATATTAACAAAGCTGTGGATGCCAAACTGCTGTGGATGCCGAACTGTTGCTCAAAGCTTCTCGTACGATTCGATGGATCAGTAGTGCGTCGGCGTCCAAACCAGGTCTACGTGAGTGCGTTCCTTCCGTAAACCACTGCTGACAACATCGAGCTACCACAGAAAACATTACGCGCCGCGATACGCCGATGAGACCATCCAGCCTCTCGAAGTCCCACAATCCGACCTCTGTCAAACTCCGTGAGTTGTTGCACAGGAGCATGGCGGCATGTGCGAGGCATTGCAGTTGTTGTCACCACACCTACAGTCAACTGTCCAGTGGAATGCAGATGCCAAACTGCCGATTTCATGCAATTCTGGTCGGAACCATTCTTCTCCAGGAGGGGCATGGGAGCCACCCTGTACAACTTCGTTCTGGACGTATTGTCTTCAAAATAAATCGACAGTGTGTATTTGTCTACATGTGTGCAAATAAATCGACCCATTCCTTCTAGATGTTGCATTTGTTTTGTCCACAGTGGATGTCTAACTTGCTTCGACTTCTTCGTTAAGTGAAACTGTGAAAAACTCAATTTCTGCGTTTACCGGAAAATAGTCTACCTACCAGTTGATTCCAACCACAGCTCTTCCACCATATGGAACATAGAGCCATTGCAGAACCTATAGATTGAAACTGTCGGCAAGTAGAATTGCAAAAAAGTTAAAATCGCAACCATGAAGATTGGATATTCTATAGATATGGTTGACAGAATAAGATAGATAAAAAATACAATATGTTACCTTACATAAAGACACAAAAAAACAAAGATAAAAAGATAGGAATTTCATAAGAGGATTGGACAAAATTTAGAAAACTACGGCATCACCATCGCCTATAAAGGTGAGCATAACACGAAAATACTGATAGATAGATCCAAAGACAAACTATCGAAACAATACAATTCTGGAATCTGTGAATTTAGCTGCCATATTTGTCCAGTGAAATTATGTAGGACAAACTAAACGCCGAATAGAGACCAAAAGTATATGGAATTGGATTCCTGAAAAAAATTGGATATGCTGGCCAAAATCCATTTCTCGAGCACTCATCTTCGAAATATAATTTTAAACAATCGTTAAATTCTGCAGTGATACGAAAAAGTAAGACCGCCATTTGCTTCACAGCACAATTCGCAACGCCTTATGATGGATTGATGTACGCGTGGAAACAGTTGATGTACGCCTTATGAACAAGCACGTGCACCTTGAAATTTCTTGCAAACAATTACTTTTAAAAGTTATTACAATAGATTGCTTGTGTTAATTGTTAAAAATAAAATAATCTAGGCCTACCAACGCATACTGCGTCCCGGTGTCATTTGATTGTTCAATGCAGTATTGTAAGTAAACGGAGCTGCGGGGACCCCATGTTCATATGACAAAAAATACTTCCAAGGACCTCTTCTATCATCTCCCAAAAAATTTGTACTCAATTCAAAAACACCCTGTATACATCGATGATTTGTACATTTCAAGGCAGGAAACGAAAGTTTTTTTTGCTGTCCTGCTTCTGCGCAGTTACTCCATTTCGGTTTCGAGGGAAAGGTCTATAGACTTTTGTTTTTAAAGTATGTCATTAGATGGCGATGCCAGACGGCGCACTTACGTCGTACGAGCGTTAAATTACATTAAGTTTGAGAAGTAACCACGGTCTATAGATATCCATGGTCATCGAGCTCCATTATTAAAATGAAGCTAAAGTTTCTAGCTACCATTAGGGCGGGAACTCTATTGAAAAGTGGCGCTGCATGTACAATTGGTCCAAAAAACGCCTGCAGCGCCGCCCTATCGACAGACAGAAACTTTACTTTCATTTTCAGTTTCAATGAAAAACCTCTATCGCAGGTCACGGTCGGCCCTGGTGCGATCTATGCGGCACCTGGCGCGATCTGTTTACCTTAGCTTCGCGAAACAATGGAAAATGGCCGAAGCTCGATGACCATGAATATCTATAGACCGTGGAAGTAACCAAATTCATGCAATAGAGGAGACTGAAATCTCTTCTTCCATAAAGCAATCCAATCGTTGACTACAATAACAGAATTTGCGCGTGTGCACAGACCAGGGGATTAAAAGACCGTGCTAAAATTTAGTTATATATACTATTGTAACTTTAATTTGACATATTAATAATATTTTATTAACTAATTTGGTTTATAGAAGCAAAATTACTATATAATGATTAAAGAGATCATAGCTTAAATTTCAGCATCAATAATGCAAAATTTCCTCATACAAACCAATGACGTATATTAAAGATACATCCGGAAAGCTGCCAGCATACTTGAAGTGGAAAGATCCGCCTTCAAGAACCGTCATGGCCGAAAGTGAGCAAAACACATAGTTAAACATGAGGGTACTTGGTTTAATAATTCTTTCACACTCCGATCACAGAGTGATAAGTTTATCTTTTCGTTAAGTTTGTATTTGAAGTATTTTATATTTTATAAACAATTTTTCGATCATGGTTTCAATTTCAATTTCGTTTCGATCATCTTTCGGTATGTATTTTCGATTTATGATTGTGGAAAGTGATTCCTGATCCTTTTTCGTATCTATTTGTACGTTATACGAGGAATGGTTTTAATTAATTATTCCTCGAGACCAAAAATCGTCAAAAACAAAGAAGCCACACAGCTAACTACTCCATGGCTCACTCCTGCCCAGAACTATAATGGCTTCAATTGGCTTCACTTTGGTGGCGATGTTAACAGTAGAATTCGGAATCTACATTTAATATATGTCATTGGAACAAACAGCCCGAGCAACGCTCTATGGTCATATCAGCTAGACTTTTGTTTTCAAAGGGTGTCACTCGACGGCGATGTCAGACGAAGAAAGTTTCATTTTATCCAATATTTCCAGACTTTCAAGGTCGCAGATATACATATTCAGAAGCTTACTTCTCTCACGGTCGGTTATACGTTGCTTGTTCTCGCGTGTCCAGCTGTCGAAATCTACAGTTTTTGCGCCACAGGGGAAGACATACAACGTTGTTTACCGAAATGGACTTGAATGCACAATTACTTTACAATCCATGCCCAGCTTGCCTGTGTAGCTGATTCATTTATCTTACCATTTTTTTTTCATTATTTGCTTTTGTACATATAATTTAATTTTCTTTTGTTCCCAGTTCATTGTTCATAAATCATCATTTTTGGTTTAAAATGATTATGAAAGATTTGGAGAAGGCTTTCTAGACTGTTTCTCTTGCATTTCTTTAATACTTTGTTAATCATAGTTCAATTTTTAACAACAAACAATCGTTAAAAAAATTACGCAACGCATCTTTACCACCCGGGCGAAGCCGGGTAATATTGCTAGTTGTAAGTATAAACAGCTTGGTTACCTCCTTAGTTAATTTCAAAACCCTATTACCCACAACATTTTAAGCGCATATTCCCACATTATACAGGGTGAGGCATTTATCTTGAGACAACTGAATATCTCAGAAGCTAAGCATTGTACGAAAAAATGTCCAAAAGTGAATTATTTCGCGGTGAAAATTCATTAGTTAAAAAATTACCCCCCTCCCCACCTTGTGAGGAGGGCTGGGGTGAAGGAGTAACTTTGAAATCTTAAATAGTATCCCCTATTTTTAATGGTATATTCAGATTGTACACAATATTCGAGAAATGTTTTATTCTTGGTGTTTTTTTCAATTGACCCAACCGTTTAGGAGATCCTGAAAGTGTGGAACTTTTAAAGTTTTGAACCCAATTTTATCGATGAAGACAAAAAGATAGAGAGTGGGTCTGCAGACATTCCTATTCTATTTTTGGCGGTCTTTAAGAATCCGAAGTCAGAATTTCAAAAATTCAAAATATTTTAGTGCACAAGTAAACTTTTGGGGGCAGCAGTCCTATGGAGACAGAATCTATAGGTGTGTATTGAAAAATATTGGATTTTTGAAATTCTGACTTGGGATTCTTAAAGACCATTAAAAAGTAGAATAGGAATGTCTGTAAGACCCACTCTCTATCTCTTTGTCTTCATCGATAAAATTGGGTTAAAACTTTAAAAGTTCCACACTTTGAGGGCCTCTATCTCCTAAACGGTTGGATCAATTGAAAAAACCAACAAGAATAAAACATTTCTCGAATATTGTGTACAATCTGTATATACTTTTAAAAATAGGGGTTCCTATTTAAGATTTCAAAGTAACCCCCTTCCCCCCGGCCCCCCTCACAAGGCGGGGGTGGTAATTTCTTAACTAATGAATTTCCTCCGCGAAATAATTCACTTTTGATTTTGGCCATTTTTTCGTACAATGCTTAGTTTCCGAGATATTCAGTTGTCTCAAGATAAATGCTTCACCTTGTATAGGAGATACATTAACTTGCAATACTCACGAACGAGGGACCTTCATAAAATTCCAGGAATCATATCTTAGAAGTATATGACCCCTGAGGAATCAAAATCCTAAATACATTTGTGCCGCGAAATCTTATAAAATACAGCGAATGAATTGCCCATATTGTTGCCTTGCGAGCTCCGCCCTCTTCGGCCGAAATAGATTTCCGATGAGGCAGAACCCAGAGCACGGAGATTCAGGAAAATATTAATTTTGAATGGCACTTACCTCAGCAGCCAATGCTTGAGCTTCCTTGTAGAAAATGAAAAACGTAAACAAATCCTTCAGCGTAATGATTCCAAAATACATGACCGCAGTTATGTTGCTGTTAATAAGCGAATCAGCCTTTAAGCTTCGGAGGCAAATGCAGATGGAAACGGCGAAATAGGAGATCCAGGCTGCTACAAAATGTTTGAAGATGGCGTTCAATTGGTCGACGTAGGATGAAATGACGGTGAATTGGTTTCGCAAGCGAATGACTGCTTCTTCAGAACAATGACGTTTCACAAGGAAATCGGATTGCAGGAGACTGTGAAACTGTTTATATCTCTGAGTTAAGATTTTACAAAAGATGCCGAGAGTGACAGCGAAGAGAAAAATGTGATATTCTGTTAGCAGAATCCATACATTGTTGACGATTCCAAAAGCTTCTGGATGCTCTATCAGAAATTCTATGTTGAAAAATAAACTCCTCGTTTCGTTTTGTTCTGCATATTTGGAGTATAACAGCATGGTGTTAACACACAGCGAGCCTAATAATAGGCTTACAAATAGCGTACTGATGAGAAAGTAAACCAAGAGATCCTTTTCGATATTTTGCTTCTTAATGGCAGAGCGGATCGAATAGTAGAGTTCGTTTAGCTTCTTTTGGTTGCGGAAGCAAACTACGGAGAGACTGAGAGCCAGGACTGATTTGATGCAGGTGTTTAAGATTGCCATGAAGCTTTTAAAGTCGTTATCCTGGATGAAGGTGTAGGTGGTTCCTACGGAAGGGAGGAGGAGAATGGTGAGATGGAGTGAGAATTCGAATATGAACACAATGTGCAGCAGGGTCCGTTTTCTAATGGAGATGGTAGTGAGGTAATCGAGGCCAAAAAATTGAGTGACACAAGTGAAGGCTTGAGTAAAAGTACACATGTCGGAATTTCTCTCGTTCAGCAGCACTTTTTTCCCGATATGTTCTAAATAATTTACGGGTCGTGCAGGAGGAATTTTGATGAATTTCTCGAGACTGAAATCTTGCGAGTTTTCTGAAATATAAGCGACACACAGTTTTCACGTTACAGTGAAATCGATAAGTCACTCGTTAATTTATTTAATAATCGGAAATGTTTGCCAGTTTTTTTGTTGTCAGAAAGGAAATTGCTTTTGAGTTGATCCATATCAATAAATTCTAAGTCTACGGAAAGCCGTGTAGCATCCGGAAATAAAGAACCATTAAAGCACTTGATATACAATTTATTGTAACTAAGTCGTCAGCAGGGTGTAGCAATTTAAAAAAATAGATTGGTGACGCCAGCTCGATGGGCGTGTGTTATTTATATGTTGTAGACCAAGTGATTATTCTGTGTATGAGGAATCTATTTAGATACAAGTTACATACTAGATGATTACTTTTGCTGAAATTGATGTATGTCAAATTACTTATTCCTACAGCCTAAATTATAGTGAAACCACCAAAGAGACCATGAATTTTGTCCGCTAAATAGAGGTAACCTTTATTTAGAGGGAAAACAATAGTACCATCAAAGGGACCGGGACTTGTTAAACTGTCCCTTAATTAGAGGTTTCCTCTATTAGGAGTTGTCCCCGAACACGAAGACGCCCGTTTCCACCGCTGCGTTTGTCTCGGCCAGGAAAGAATACGAAGGTCCGTGCTTTTCGTCTTGAGCTGAGAACATTGTTTCTGATACAGACGTTGGACAGAATAATACAAGAATCAGGCTAAGAAGAAGACAAGAGCAATCTACACTGAGTGGCCAGTCTATTGGGAACACCCCCCGTCCTTAATACTGTGTTGCGCCACCTCTAGCAGCAATGACAGCACGAATTCGATTCAGTTAGCGCTGGAAGCATTGAACCGTGATGTTTGTCCATGCGGATGCAACAGCTGCTCCCAGTTGATGCTTATTGAATGGTTGTAGATCCATTCCTTGAATAACCCGTTCCAGCTCATCCCCAACATGTTCCATGGGACTCTGGTGGCCAGAGGAGTAAGTTGAATTCATTATCGTGCTTCTGGAACCATTCCATGACGATATGAGTCTTGTGACACGGAGCATTTTCCTATTGGAAGTATCATTCCGATGGGGGAAACACAGTAGCCACGAAGTAGTCGGCAACAATGTTCAGGTAGCCCGAGGTCGATACTTTAAGGCGTGGTTCTACAGGTATCAGCGTGCCAATGGTATGCCAGGAAAACATTTCCCAGACCAATACACAGCTTCCACTAGCCTGAAAAGTGGAAACCAGGCAGAAAGGGTCCATCGCTTGGTGCTGTTGTCTCCAAATTCTGTGTCTGCCATCTACATGGTGCAATAGGAAACGGATTCATCCGACCAGCAGACCTTCTTTCAGTCGTCGAAGGTACAGTGTTGGTGTTCACGGGCAAAATGGAGACGTTTTTTGCGGTTTGGGATGGAGATCCGGACTGGCCGTCGGCTGTTTAGTCCATTCTTGTCAATGTACGGCGTTAGTGCGTTTAGAGATGTTATTCTGCTGTCCATTGTACTCTACGGTTAGTTGACGAGTCATGACGTTTCTATTCGCATGAACAAGCATTTCCATCCTACATTCACCCCTTGGGTTGACGAGTCATTTGCGACAACAGATTTTTAGTTGTTTAACCAGTCCTGGTAAACCCTTGAAATGGTTGTTCGGGAAAAGCCTAGAAGACGTGCGGTTTCGGAAATATCAGTCCATCTCGCCGAGCATCAACTATCATCCCGCGCTCGAAGTCGCTCAGATCCTTTGTTTTTCTCATGGTGACGATCAAACCACTTGCAGTTGACAGGTGTGTTCTCGCTTTATATTTGTACCGACTGTCACGTGACCAACTGATACGTAGTAATTGCTATGCCAACGGATTTGCATAGTCATCGGGTTCCTAATAAACTGGCCACTCAGTGGATTTTCTAAAAATATGATACAGCTCGATCGACACAGGTGAGAGATATACAGATATAGGAAGTGTGACCAAAACGTTCTGGGACCGGTTGGTGCTTCAGAAAGTCCATAAACATGGTAAATTGTAGCCCTAACACTCATAAATGAGCTTTTCAAAATATTTTATTACACGTGCACTGGAGACTGAGAAGATACTGCTGTTGTGACCACATGTTTGAGGCCGTCTGGGATGTCATGGACATTAAGTTTGAGAACGATCAAATTCGAGCAACGAGCAATCTGAGAGAGGACGTTAGGCCTAAGCGACTAGGTCTGTGGCTTGAAGAAACCTGGATGCTCCACTACGACAATTGGATTTATTGGATCAAATAGACAAGATTTGGCTCCTGCAGACTTTGACGTCTTTCCGAAAATGAAGATTCAGTTGAAAGGTCGAAGTTTTGATACGATTGAGCACATCCATTGCGAATCGCAGAAAGTGCTTGACTCTTTTTAACGAAAAGACTTCCAGAAAACATTCCTGAAGTGACAGGAACGTTGGACTCATTGCATGGCTTCGTAAGGGGACTATTTTGAAGGCGACTTTGTGTAAATTTATTTAAATAAAGTACTTTCTCTTCAAATGAACCAGGCTCGGATCTTTTTCATCGCACCCCGTATTTCTAACTTGCTTGGACTTGTTCGTTGGGCGAAACTGCAAATCCTGTAAAGATACGACATCACCATCGCCTATAAAGGTTAACATAACACCAAAATACTAATAGATGGAACCAAAGACAAAGTACCGAAGCAGTGCAATTCTGGAATCTATAAATTTAGTTACAAATATGAAAGACAAAGTAAACGCTGAATAGAGACCAGAATTATATGGAATATTTCAGCCATATAAAACTTGGAATTCCAAATAGAAATTTCGTGTGCCGGCAGTGTCCATTCCTCGACCACTCATCCTCGAAAGAGAATTAAAAAATTAGATTAGAATAGATTCTGTAATGATACCAACAAATTAAATCTTTTGGAAACCACCAGAAATATTAACCAATAACGACAGAGGTTCCATAGATCTATCAGATGGAGCAACATGAGCTGAAGACCATTATATAGCGGCTTTCACTGATTTTGCTTCAATCAACCCTTTCTTTCTAACAAAACTTTGCTCTTTCTCGCTTGGTGATGAGGCATCGCAAAGACACCCTGTGGGACATAACTGCTGCCTTTATAGGGGACCCAGACGCCTACTCACCAGCTGCAGCCCGTGATCCAGCATTGCGCACAGTGTAACGTGCCCTCCATGAGATTGGCTTCTGTGGGAGAGGCGGAAAGAGAAAGCCATTCATCTCTAGGTTGAATGCTGTTGTTGTCTACGAGGGGGTATGGAGCGTCCTCAGTGGCCTACTGAAGATTGGGCAAAAGTCATGTGGAGCAAAGAAAGTCCCTTCACCCTCCAACAATCTCACGGTCGTGTGTGGGTCTGGGGACATCCAAACGAGAAATACGACCTAAAGTTTCTCTAACCCACATTGAAAGACACTAGTGGTAGCGTCAAGGTGTGGGCCACATTCTGTACAGCAGGCTAGGACGTATCAGCCGTGTCGATATGTGACTGAATTTCCCACAGTACCAAGAGGTTTTGGAAACGCTCCTTCCTGGAGCGATGGTGGAGGTCTATGGCACCTCATCGGACTGCTTCTTCCAGCAGGACTTTTAAATGACCTTGCTTCTATATTTCTTTCCGGCTTGAAATGTATACGAGGGGATATTATACAGTAACGCCATTTATTTTTTAAAGGAGGAAACAAAGTCGCTGTGCAAAAGTTAACATAACCAAAAGAAAGCTGAGTACGTGAGCAAACATTGCATAACAAGATTCGTACCTGCGTACACATTCTATTTGCTACCAGTAGCTTAAAAAAAGACCGCTGCTTTCACTTCGTGTACAGTGGAAGAAGAGCGATCTCTTATAGTTTCTTTTCGCAAAAGATAAAAGATCTTTTGAAGTTCATGGGGCAATGCTAGAAATTTACTATTCCGACTGTCTGGTCTGATGTGTGTAGTAATGTAAAATGTTACATGTATTACGAGGTGTACAAGGGACCCTCCTCGCACAATTCCTGCCTCCTGGGTCAACCATCAACACCGCTACCTATTGTGCAAAGTTGACTTAACTGTAGCGTCCTATTCGGGATAAGCGACCAGAAAGAAAAAACGATGTTCGACTGCTTCTAACAACGCCCGCACATGACCAACTTCGTCAAAGCAAAACAGTTTCGTTTCGGTTCCTAGGCTCTGGACCACCAAGCCTAAAGTCCGGACTTAGCGCCCTTGGGCTACCAGCTCTTTGGTCCCATGAAGAGATTTCTGGGTGGTCAGAATTTGAGAGTGAACAGGAACTCAAATCTGCAATGCGCTATTGGCTGTAAATACAGCCGAATGAGTTCTATAAGTGGGGTATTATGAAACTGGTGCAGCGTTTGGATAAATACCTAAATCGTTAAGGTGCCTACGTGATAAACTAGATATATACGCGTAGTTTCAGCTGCACTTAGTTGTTTAACTGTACATTTTGCAGTTTTCTTTGCAAAAAATAAAAAGCGTTACTTTCTGATATCTCCTCTAACCTCGTTATCCATAGTTGGTTGTATCAGTGTCTCCAAACGAGCAAATTTAAAAATCTATCCTCTCTAGTTGAGGATTATTCGCTTTAAAACTTCAAACCTGCGACATGAGGGAACTAAACAGTTTCGGGTCGCGATATGCAGCGGATGATTTGTCCCTATCGTCATCCTATGAACTCCCCCCCTTCTGTCGGCCGAAATAGATTTCCGATGAGGCAGAAGCCAGAGCACGGAGATTTCGTCTCTTGCCTGCGGGAGACGGTGAGTCCAGACTCCGCCCGGCGCATTAGGCGTCTCCGTGGTTTCGTTTAGGGAAAGATTTATTTTGAGTGCTACTTACCTCAGCAGTCAATGCTTGAGCTTCCTTGTAGAAAATGAAAAACGTAAACAAATCCTTCAGTGTAATGATTCCAAAGTACAAGACTACGGTTATGTCGCTGTAAAGAATCGAGTCAGCCTTTAAGCTTCTGAGGCCAATGCAGATGGAAACGGCGAAATAGGAGATCCAAGCTGCTACAAAATGTTTGAAGATGGCGTTCAATTGGTCGATGTACGAAAAAATGAGAGTGAATTGGGTTCGCAAGCGAATGACTACTTCTTCAGGACAATGACGATTCACAAGGAAATCGGATAGCAGGAGACTATGAAACTGCTTATATCTCAGAGTAAAGATTTTACAAAAGATGCCGAGAGTGACAGCGAAGAGAAAAATGTGATTTTCTGTTAGCAGAAGCCATACACTGCTGACGATTCCAAGAACTCCTGGATGTTCTATCAGAAACTCTATATTGTAAAATAAACTAGTTTCGTTTTGTTCTGCCATTTTGAAGAAAAACAACATGTCGCTAACACACAGGGGGCTTAATAATACGCTTACAAATAGTGTACTGATGAGGAAGTAAACCAAAAGATCCTTGTCGATATTTTGCTTCTTAATGGCCGAGCGGATCGAATGGTAGAGTTCGTTCAGCTTCTTTTGGTTTCGGAAGCAAACGACGGAGAGGCTGAGAGCCAGGGCTGATTTGATGCAAGTGCTTAAGATTGCTATGAGGGTTTTCAAGTCGTTTTCCTGGATGAAAGCATAGATGGCTCCTACGGAATGGAGAAGAAGAATGATGAGGTGGATTGAGAATTCGAATATGAATACAATGTGCAGCAGGTTCCGTTTTCTAATAGAGATGGTGGTGAGGTAATTGAGGCCAAACACTTGAGTGATATAAGTGAAGATTTCAGTAAAGGTACACATGTTGGCGTTCCTTTCATTCAGCAAGAGTCTCCTCTTCTGATGAAGGTTTCACGATGATTTTCTAAATTGTTTACTCCTCTAGGCGTCTTCCTAGAAACGTTACTCGAGAAGGAAATCGGACGATATATAACATTAAACATCAGTGCACTGATATCGATAATTTAGTTGTTGTTTATGTGATAATCGGAAATGCTTAGTTGCCGTCGTTACAAAATTTCCTTTTCAATAAAGAGATGTGGAAAATAATTTACCATTCGATATTGACTCGTTTTTACGACTCTAACTTCCTTTATTAATTGTGCCATTAAAGCAGTTGAAGCGCCCAGTCGATCCACGTTATTACAGCGAAAGCTGAAATACCGTTTCCAAATTAAAAAATGCAGCTTACGAAATGAACATCTTAAAGGAGTTATGTCACATCGCTGATTCAAACATAGACAGCAGAAGTGTAAATACAAGATTTACAAGACGGGACTACTTCGGTCCGCGCAATGTTATACTTTTGAGGTTTTATTTCTTGTTCTAAGGACGTGAAGCGGTAAAACTAACGCATGCGCATTTCAATTTTGTTTCATTCTTTGCGAGACTAGTGTATACTCTGATGCCGGAAGTATCTGGACACATGGACATAAAGAAACAACTAATATGTGTTGGACTTCTGCTGGGGATGCATTCGACTAATTTTGGTAAGTTTCTGCAAAATGCATGGGCAAAATGAGCAGTAGATGTTGGCCGATTCAGTCTTGCCCGCAATCTGCGTTCCAAATCATCCCAAAGAGCTTCGATGGATTTAGATTCCGGCTCTGAGCGGGCCAGGTAATTTTTTCAGTATCTATATCATGTTGAAACAGAAAAGAACCTCACCCGAATCTTTCCAATAATGTTTCCCATAATGTATTTATAAGGTGCACTGTTCCTTCACTGGAAGCAAGGGACCCAGCCCAAACAAGACCATGATGGCTCCACCACCAAACTTCACAGTGGCACAACACATTCTCGTTCCCCACGCGTCAGCCAGATACAAACTCTTCCATCGGACTGCCAGATGGTGTAACATGATTCGTCAGTCCAAAGAACACGTTTCCACTATTCTAGAGCCCAGTTGCGTCGAGTTTTGCATTACCCCAACCGACGCTGTTACCGATGTTGTGCTTCTGTGCTGCTGCATGACCATGGTATGTAATTCTCTGCGGACAATTCAAGTGATGGCCATGCTTCCTGATGATTGTCGGAATTCATTAACCAGTGATTCAGCGGAGTACATCCGACTTGTGCGCACAATGCATTTCAACGTTAGGCGGGTCTCTGTCTGTCATTATCTTTGGTCTACCTGTCCGTTCCATGACGTTTCTATTTTACGATTACATCAATGACGGGAGAACGAGGCACATCCAGTAGGGTAGAAATTGGTCGGACAGACTTGTTGGACATGTTCACTTACTGAGCAAAACTCATAGGATAGTCACCTAATTTCTGGTCGGGCCCCCTCTGGCCCTGTGGAGCGCAGCGATACGGCGTGGAAGTGAGTTTGCAAGTCCCTGGTACACTTCCGGGACAGATACACCACACAGTCTGCAGAGCGGTAGCCAATTGCGGTCTTTCGTGGGTGGAGGATCCAGCGCATGGAGCTTGAGTGCAAGGTCATCCCAGATATTCTCGATAGGGTACATATCAGGGCTTCGGGGTGGCCAATTCATCGTTGGACCTCCCACATACATGCTCCTCGAACCATTCTCGGGCGACATTGGAGCGATGTGGCGGCGCATTGTCATCTTGAAAGACGGCAAGGTCGTCGGGTGTTGGAAGGCCAAAAACGGGTGGAGATGGTCTCCGAGCAGTTGACGAGACCGCAGACCATTCAACGAATTTTTCAGAAAAAACAAGCAGGCCCATTCCGTACCAGTATAAAGCGCTCCAGACCATGACTGATACCCCACCGCCCCGGATCACACCCTCTTGGCATGCGGGGTCCATCGCCTGTTGAGATTTGTGCCTCACACGGTGTTTCCCACGACATAGAATAGTTGATACCATGACTTGTCCGACCATATGAAGTTACGCAGCTGTTGCTGTGCCTATTCGATGTGATTGGTGGCAAAATTTATTTTCTATATCCAGGATTATGAAGATCTTATTCATTCAGGTACCTTTGTTATGTTGAATGCATTTTAGCAGGTGAATAAGGTCTCCTTCAGATTAAATACTAGCATGAAAAATTTACTTTTGCTATCAAAAAATATAAAAATCCAGGATTGTAAATGGTCCTGGTATTTTATTATTGTTTAATAGAAAAAAGGAGATATCTATATATACGAGGGTTGGGGCATAAGTCATGGCAACTATTTTTTTTTGTGAAAATTCGACCGTGGGTGGAAAATGCGAAATATATAGATGAAAGGACAAGGAATGGAGGAAATGTACGGACATTTAACAACACGGAAATATTTAGCTCTTCATGTATATTAAGGTAGTTGATATAACATTACAACTTTCATGTTCCAGAATCATTACAGCACACATACCCGTTCTAAAGGGCCTCAAAGTAGTCCCCTGATACTTTCACAGTACGCTGCCAACGATGTGACAGGCGCCCATATCATCTGCTTCACCATTTCTCTCACCATGTGGAAATCTGGTCATCTCCTGTTGCACAATACGGGTACTTGCAATGTCCATTCGTGTCCGAAGCTGTCTACCACGTAATGGTTCCTTACCGTCCGTATAAGATCAAAATCACATGGAGAAAAGTCCGGAGAGTATAGTGGGTGCACCAATTCTTACCAAAGCCAGCGGAGACCGGCTATATTCAACTCGGGTTACATCCATCCTGCACGGCGGTTGACTAAGAACTGATTTAACATTGTTCTCTATGCAACAAAAGGAAATCACAGGGCCATCTGGTGTTATGGAAATATACTATGAATGAACGGTTTCCTCGAGACATATGACATTTTGTGATACCATCCCTTAGTTATGAGAAAAAAAATAGTTGCCATGACTTATGCCCCAACCCTCGTATATAAAGAAGAATGTTTGTTTGTGGGTTTGTGGATGGGTTTATTTCTTATACAAATCTACAGTTTTATTCCGATCTTGATGAAATTTTGCACACTCGATCTGCAAGGAGGTACTGATAAATCGTCAATGCAGATTGGTTCCAAAATGTAAGACATGTACTCCTACGGATCGTGTAGGGCGACGGCTCCCATAGGCGAGGGCAACCATGGTTCTACGGATTGTCCAATGGGAGACGTTTCTAGCTCGGCTGACGTCCCTCGTCTCGACGGAATTGGTCCGTGATTTGTCGCATTGTGGCCTTCCTGTCGCTGCTGACCATTCGTCCCGGGTGTCGCCGGTCACGGTCATCGAGGGTGGATGGACGCCCGGTATGGTGTTTGTTGTGGAATATTATGCCTACCTCCAACCATTCTCGATACACCCTAGACACGATTGAACGTGTGAAGCCGAATATATGCACACGTCCGCAGAAAGCGAATTTTCCATGCGTCGGACACCCACCACCATGCCCCGTTCGAATGCCGTCAACTCACGATGACGTTGCATTATGAGTTCTGTTCAGTCAGTGTAGATCTAATGATACTGCCACGTTTAAAGTCGCTAAGCTCTTCGAAAGGATTCATTGTATTATTTTCGCTCGATAAATTCCTGTTTAACACTGAAAAAACCCTTGAATATATCTACGAGCTGTAGTTGTTATGTAAATCACCAGATACCACATACTTTCGGATACTTCTGACAACGTAGGGTAGGTTGCTATGAGCATATGCTACTTCAATATTTAGTTTGGTTTTTGATTAGTCTACTGGGATTGGAGTTGTTGGGATAGAAGTTAGAGGAATCATTCAATTGGCATTGTATATACGAGGGATGTTCAAATTTGACCTGGATTTCTGTTAAATCGTACAGCTGATGAAGTTAATTAAATGGCATATACGTTTGATGTATCCAGAATGAGAATTTGGTTTCCGTAGTAAACCATGTTAGTATAAAACAAGATAACTACTGACCATGTTTCTATTTCAAGCATCATATAGGCTTGAGTGTTTGGTTGGTTCCAGATATTCAAAGAAAATCGCTGTGGAGAATGATCCAAGCCTTCTCTCCGAAGGGGTTTGCTGTCCTCACGACAATGCTTGATCACATATACGGTAAATGGACTGCGACTACACTGAATGGTCTAAAGTGAGACATTCTTCCACCACTTTCTTGTGGCATTGATTTTTCACCCTGTGACTATCAGAGACAAGAAATTCATGTCTAAAGAGAAATGAAAAATGCAATCCTGAAGTGGTATCGACATCATTCGACAGATTTCATCAAAACTGGAATACGAAAGTTTCTGGAACAACTGTATTCTGAAACAGGAAGACTGTGTCAAAAAGTGACTAAACCGTATTACTAGTACGATTTGTGAAATAGAAATCCACGTCAGATTTGAACGCCTCTGGTAATTATGTCAAGGTTCTACTAGTTAACTATTAAGGACGTATAACTTAACCTATTATAATAAATTATAATATATTAAATGTAAGTGGACAATTGTACTGAGAGTTGTACATACCTCAGCAGCCAGATGTTGAGCCTCATTATAAAAAATAGAAAAGAGGAAAACGTCTTTCACTATGTTAAGGCAAAGGTAGATGGAGCTGGCGGTGTTTGTGAATACAAGCGTATCGGATTTTAATCCTCGCAGGTATATGCATATAGAACTGACGAAGTAAAACATCCACAGTGCTAGATGGAGTTTAAAAATGGCGTTCACTCGGTCCACGTAGGAAGAAATGAGGGAGAACTGGTTACGCATACGAATAACATTTTCTTCAGAGTACTGAGGATTTGCAATCATGTTTGATTCCAGGTGCCTGTTAAATTGCCCGTAATACGCAGATAAAGTTTTGCAAAATATGCCTAGAGTCATGGCGAAGAGTGATAGGTAAGGGTCACTTAATAAGATCCACAGTGTGTTGACGATTGACATGATTTCAGGATGTTCCAAGAGAAAGTCAACGTTCATGCATAGAACTTCCATTTCTGGTTGTGGTAGCGTTTTAATTAACACTACAACACTGGTGACGCACAAGGTGCCGATTAGCAGGCCTATAATGATTGCGCTGGCGAGGAAGTGCTTGAAGGGAGATGCAACCATGTTTTGCTCCTGGATTTCTGAACGCAGCGATCTGTATACTTCTTTCAGCTTATTCTGGTTTCGAAAGCAGGCAAATGAGAGGAAGAGAGCGACGAGGGTCTTGAAGCAACCATGAAAATGAGTCACGAAGGTTTTTATCTCTCTTTCTTGTTTGAAAATATTTATGGCCTGGAGTGATGTCATGCTCAGTAGCATGACGTTGAGGGAGAAAACTCCGAAGAAGATTATATGGAGCAGAATGCGGCTACTTCGGGTGATTTCGGTGAAGAAATTGAGACCGAGGACTAAGGGGTAATAAACGAAGCATTTAGTGACCGTGCACATTTTTAGGGCTTTTCTCACAAAAGAATGGAATCGTTTGATCCCTTTGGTTCTTATGATTGTCGGAAATGTTTTTCACCCTGCTCTTCACTCTCGTTCCCAGAAACGAAATTGGTATTGATTAGTTGCAATTATCAATAGGACTTATGAGAGCAGCATTCTGAAGTGACTGTTTTACGAGTTCAGTTTCCTCATTGATTATAGCAATCGAGATCTCTATCGAAGAGTTCCTCGCGCTTTCGACACTTTAGATTACACACACACACACACACAAACACACACACACATTAGCCAAGACCTTCGCTAAGATAATTAGATTTTATTTCCACATAAAAAAGAGAAAGAACAACATAAAAGCCTGTTTGACCCTTCCCACAACAAAAGGCTCATACTGGCCTGAAAAAGAGCCCAAGATAATTTGATAATAATGATCGCCTACAAAAGTAGTACAAAAGGCACTGTAGGAGTAGGTAGCCGACAACACAAGCGTACATCTATTTCAAAGCAGTGCTCTCTATTGAAAGCTATGCACAAACTTATCTGTTTAGACCAATCAGAAAAGGGTTGCTTCCATTCCACTTCGGAGACACCCGAATCATTTGCATCATTATGTCCTCATTGCAATAAAATCAATTCTATGAAGCTCACTTTTGGCTTGAGGAAACTAGAAGAAATCGCAGATATACAGACCCGGCGAGTAAGTTGGATGGCGTGTGCTGCTCCTGATAAGCAGGAGCGTTGTCCTCGTGCCTTCAAGGCCAATTATTGCGCTTTTTCTCGCCAGTCTTGCAGCGCTTGTTGAGCTTCGTCACGTACCTTTCTGCAGTGACTGTTTTGAAACTTCGCAGGGTTGCCATATGGCCAGTGCTATTGAAGAAGCTAGCAACCATAATCTTTCCAGCATCTCGAAGTCTTTTCGTTTTTTTTTTCGGCGAGGATCTCCTTTGTGCACCCACTTCTGTGACTGATATTTCCTTACCAGTTAGGATGCTGTAAACTGACGGTGATTCGACTTGTTCGATTCTTTCGACCATTTCATTACACCATCTTTACTCTTTCCTCTTTTTGGGGAATATCTACACGTGGGGAATCCATCTCGCACATCGTTTCGTTCAGTGAAGATCAACTCGCAAAATGGTATTAAATGCTGTAGATCCGAAGTGCAGGGACTCCTCTGTTTGCTGGTAAATGATACGCGAGTCTGGTTTGACCATGTTCTGTACATGGCGAAAGTGTTTCGGAGTCACTGCTTCAGGAGGACGGCCACTGCGGGGATGGTCTTTCAGAGACTTTCGATTGAGAATAGATCGGGAAGGTTTAATTCAAAGTTTCATAGCTCTCAATTGGATTTAGTCCATTTCTATAGGCTCTCACGCCTCTCTTGTGAATCTCTATTATGAATTGAAGTTTTGAGATCCATGGTGGGGTAAGCATATTTTTTAATTATTGAGAAAACGAAGATTATTGTTTGTTAGCAAATGTGCGAGTTCATGTTAAGCCAGTAATTTGAACATCTGTACTTCATATAATTCAAGCGATGAGGATTGAGCAATTGATTATATGATTAATAACCCTCAGCTGCAACCCTAGATGTCTTTAGCCTAGATGTCCTTAGCTGGTAGATGGCGATGGCCAACTACGGTTCTCAACCCTTCAATAGCTCCAGCAGTCTGTTTCGTTCAATGAAATTTAGGGTGATATGAAATGAGGAATGTCTACACGCTTCACAGTGCCTAAAATTGTTTGCGCATGTATATCGATTGTCCAGATATAAATTTCTGCAGGGGCTTTTGCATCTATGTATGTCTCTTATACATATCTACAGATTTATTCCGATCTTGATGAAATTGTGCACACATGACCTTCAAAGCAAGAGGAAGAGCATTGTCCACCTGATATTTCTCAAAAACAATTATGAAACCCCCTAATGGTACCATAATGATACCCCCCTTAAAATTTCAATGCTAACATATGGCATATAATATATCAAACAATTCGTAACGACGTGTCATGCATGAATATAACGAGTAATTAATGACACTTGATATCGCTTTAGTAGTAAGTGTTCTATGGTACCATTTGAAACTGCAATGCAAAGACTTAGCATGTAATACATCAAACAACTCGTAAAGACGTGTCATGCATCAATAAATGGAGTAATTGAGAATTTTATCCGTAATCAGTATTAATCCGAAGAATATTGCTAATAGGCATGTGCTGAAACACACATGATGTTTCACATTTTACATATATGCAAAGAAATAATATTTGTGTCAGAGTGCACTCTATTGGTGAATATTCGAACTAAAATTTTATATTTAATAAATGTCAAGTACATTGTTTGAGTCATCCGTAGTTCAAATTTTATTTCATTTGGACCAATAGAGCGAATTCTACAACCCTCTGAAGTGGGAAACTTATTTCTTGCTAAGACTGTATTATACAGTATTACTTAGATTCGATTACAATCGCCATAGAAGTTTTCACTTCGGCCGTGCGGTCTTAAGCACACAACAGTTTTTTTCATGTGAACTTATTTTCTGTATATTCACACACAGAACTTGCAACATTTCATCAATAAAGAGTCCGAGCAACGCCGGGTAAACATCTAGTATAGAATATAACTGAAGATATTGCATGTTTAAAGGATTGTAAACTCCGCACTTCAAGTTTCCCAACTACACTCATGCAACATGTATTATTTTGAAGTTCTACTCGTACATTATACTAAAGATAAAGATGCAAAGTTATCACTTTTCCTAGAATCCCCAGAAATCAGTCAGCTACTATAGTTCGAGATAGGTTAACCTTGAAATGAAGGAACAAGTACAGGCAGCGAGAAGACCATGAGCATGCGCGGTTGAAATGTAGTCCCTATGATTTTTTTAAATATAATTATATAGTAAATATACACGATTAAAATTATTTACTCTTCATATTTTACAAACTTAATACATCACTTTCTAGCCCTTTTCATACTCTATATTTAATAACGCATGCGTAACTATATCTTATCATGGCTACCACGCCATCGCTATTCAAGTCGTACAGCTTCAACAAGTCAGATCAATCTAGTGATTCGCGATACTGTCGAAACTATCGATAGTTTTATACTATCGAAGACCCGATAGTTGATAGTTTTGACATTATCGATAGTTTTCAAAAAACTGTCGATAGTTTTCGATAGTTTTTATCAGGCCAGTAAAGGCTAGTATTGGCTGTAATATAAGCTGTATTGTGGCTATTTGTGTTTCATCGTATCATATAAGTTCTTCCAGTGGCCTTCAGTTCTTCGAGGCTTCCTATTTTATTATTATTATCATTATTATTATTATCATTATTATTATTATCATTATTAGTAGTATTACGAGGCTTGTTCAAGAATTTTTGCCTCCTGGTCCGTAACTATTTCATCTGTTAACTGATTTTCACCTTTTTTGTATCTGATACCTACAAACAAATTAGTGTGCACCTGACAGGCAAAAATACTTACCTTCGTGTGCATTTCCCTGCTTTTACTCACAAAACCAAGTTGGAGGTAAGTTTTTCTTTGTGTTTCACTTTCACTTCAAAGTTTAACGCCATTTAACAGGGAGTAAAGTTATACCTTTGATAAACTGCCTGAGAGTTTCAGTTTCCCACTCAGTAACAACAACTATAGTTGGAGAGAGACTCAAAAGCAATTTGCAGGAGCTGATAAGTGAGCGTCTTGGGAAAGCAGAGCAAGTGTATCTCATAGCAGTTGCTTGTCTGTTAGACCCCAGATTCAAGAGATTGCATTTCAGTAGCCCGTCAGCTTGTGCAAAAGCCATTGTTGATGTAAATGGTGAACTGAAGAAAATTGGGGTCGCGGAGAAAGATACCGAATCAGTAACTATCTCTAATCAATCTGTCTTACATCAAGATGATATATGGAATGCACATTCCTCACTATTATCCGCTCATGCTTGTAATAACTTATCGGCTGATCCAGCAGAATTCTCAGGTGTTTGAAGCATTATTTGGACGACAATATATTGCCAAGGGAGCAAAATCCGTTAGAATTTTGGCGTTCGATGAAAATAAACAATCCAGGTTTGCATTCCCTCGCCGTGAAATATTTAACATTACCTGCCTCCTCTGTACCTTCCGAGAGACTATTTTCTAAGGCAGGTAATCTCATTACTAAAAACAGAAACAGATTAAACCCCAAACGTGTAGAAAAATTGTTAATAATGAGTTGTTTATGTAAAAAAGATTAGAGTAATATCGAATAAAGAATTTATTATAAAAGAATGTTATTTCTTTTATTGATTGAGCATTTTCTCTTTTATTTCTGTGTAAACAATAAAAGCGATACTATCTATAGTGATCCCACGATAGTTTTGATAGTACTATCGTCAAAGTAAACTATCGGCGATAGTACTATCGATAGTTTTTTAGGGACTATCGCGCATCACTAGATCAATCAAATGTTTATATAAGATTGCGTGAACAATATTCAAAAAATTCTATAGCAAGCAATTGTCCTGTCTTTAGAGTAAGTTTTTCTTATTATCAACCTCCTCTTCCATATTGATCCCATATAGCAGCAGTTTTTGTTCCTTCATTGCAAGATTAACCTGTCCCGGACTGTAGTCAGCTGCTGAAAAGTGACCTCGGCCCGATGCCAGTGTCTGATTGGTTGCCGCTACTTTTTTCCCTTTCCAGTGGCTTCTTCTCTATTTAAAGACTGTAACAGAATTCACATTACAACCTTGTAGGAGGTGCAGACTAGACCCATTTTCCACAGGAATTCTTGTGCGAGAATGGACCATCCCCATGCTATTAGAGTGGAATCTTTCAAAACCTTGAATATTTATGTAAAAAAAACAAACAAGTTATATTGGGGTATCGAAAAATCGCTAGATATAAGAGTTGTTGGTCTGCTTTCCCTACTGAATGCATCTTCATCGGCTAACAGAACGGTTCGTGGAAACTGCGCTTGTTCCAAATATCTTTGCAGGAATCGCCAGAAAAAATGAACCCATTGTGTTCAATCCTCTGGTTTCAAGGCTGAAAACTTTCTGCAGATCGTATGGATCCAAACACTTATGTGGTCCACATTCATAGAACATGCAATGGGCGTGTACTTGTTGAAGGATTTCTTTCAACTTCTTCTAGTAACGTATTATTTTTGGTGGGCGCTTAAATAAATAAATAATGGCCGCGGCGTTCATTTCACTTCAACTTTTTGGTGGGCGCTGATTATTTGAGTGGCATTGAGAGCATTCATTGTGATTTACATCACATTCTTGTTTCCCTTATTTAATATTTAACAATTTGTATTTGTTTTCTTGATGAAATTACTTTATCTTAATATTAAAAGTTTCTTAAAATATCAGTATATAAAGGTTATTAATTATCCAATAATAAAAGCTGCGGCGTTTTTTTTGAGTGCGGGGCTTATTTCGCTTTAAGTTTTTACGATGGGCGTCTATTTGCGGGCAGACATTATTAAAAAAATTACGGTATTTCGTCTTCAAAGGTTGCATTGCGACGAGTACTTGGTGCTCCGCAATTGATTATTTTGCCTATGAAGGTGCCAAGGGAATCGTCCAAAAAAGTGAATATTTATTTCTTGTTGCGCCAAGGTTATTGCTTTTTTTTTTTCAATTTACGTCACAATTTCCACCAATTAATAATGACTGGTTACAATAATCAAGAATGCACAAAATAGTGGGCAATCGTCTGATTGTGTCTTATTTTTTTTTCCCACCACGCCGTACAGGTTGTCAGAAATTAAGGACGAGCATCGTCCGAAATCTATTGACAGTGAAGATAAAAAAGAAGAGAAGAAGGAAAACAGCAAAAGAAGAGAGCGAAAGCGCTATAGAAAGAAAACACCCCCGCCGAGAATAGAAGAGGTCGGAAGAGACCAAGAGAAGGAGAAGAAAGTGAAAAGGAGAGGAAGGAGGAGAGAAGAGAAATTACGGGGAGAGCGAATTAGGAATCCGAGGAGAACGGATCGGAAATGGAATAAACGAGATAACTCGAATTACGATGGAAAGAAGAAGAAGACAGTGAAGCATACGAAGGAGTTGGAGGCAAGAAAGGAGAAAAGAAATGTACAGGAATGGAAAGAGAGCACGTTTAGAGGTTGGTACAAGAGACGCAAGGACGCCAACGAGGTTTGAACGGGAGAAGAAACTCGAGTACGTGAAACGAAGGAGAGTTTCGGCTTGAGCACGGAGACAACAGCTGGAAGGCGAAAAGAGGAACGACACGCCGAACGAGTTCCATCCGAGGAAACCTCAACGGAGGCGTATTGCGAGCAGGCGGCATTGCGCGAACTGGCGCCAGATTCCGCGATTTGCCCGGCCTGCGCTGAAGCCAGCGGCCACCGACGTTCACGTGAGTGCGCTCCCTTTTGCTTGTTAAATAATTATTGTGTGCGACTTTTCATTATCATAACTGTCAGAATAATTTATTTAGTGGAAACGTCATTTCATCTGGTGCCCCGGAATCAACGTGTTTCTCAGATAGGTTAAATGCTTATTGATAATAACTATCTTATCTTTATTGCATGTGGACGTTAGCCTCTCCCATTTCACGGACTACCCTATGGGCTGCGGACATTATCCAGTGCTGCACAAGTTCCTGTCGGATCGTCCCGCCATCGTACCCACACTTACAGTAGGACTGACGTCCGACGTACCTGCTACGTGTATTATACGTAAGTGTCAACTTTTATATATTTTGCGTTCGGCCACGTTAACGACCGCTCTAAGTTGGCGTTTAGACTATTTCGGTCTAGCTAATTTTGCTCTTTGTGTCTTGCCTATTAGGAAGGAGCCCCCGCCCTCCTCATGGTGGGCATAGGACCTTTCTCAGGTTTCGTGGTCGACATTGAAAATATAAGCTCTACGATATGAAGGCCTACGCCGAAGCGGATTATAAAATTACGTTGACTGTTACTTTACGATAGCAGTCTTGTTAAAGATATACTTACCTCTCAAGTTAACCATTTATTCAGCCTTGATTAATCTGTGTACCATACCGTTATTCCGATATTAAAATTGTTTTGTTAATTAAAACGTTCCCCCTCTTTCTCTGCTGTCACATGCACAGAGGCTTACAGGAAAGCCGTAACACAGGTCAAATTTTCTTAGTAGTTCTTAAGGAAAAGTTATAAATGCTCCATTGGAGGACGTTCGACAGCAAATGTGATTTCTACATGTGGTGCGCCACCACATTTTATGCCAGGGCCTACCGCAACCAAACGTTAAGCATGGTCTAATTTACGATAGGGCCTACCGCAACCAAACGCTAACCATGGTCTAAGGCATGGCCTCCACATTCCCCAGACATGACTTGGCCTGATTTATTCCTGGCCTTCATCCATGAAGAGTGTTGTCTATGAAACTGCAATGGAATCCGTGGAATATCTGGTAGCGCGACTTCTGGTTGCAGAACATGGACGGTATTTTTGGGGGCACAATTTTGAACAAATCTTGTAATAAACGTTTCTTCGTTGCATTAATTAAACTAATTTTTGTACAATGCTAGTCAACAGTTTGAACGATTCAACTCTAATAGCACGGAAATGGCCCATTCTGGAGTTTTTATGGAAAACGTGGCCTACTCTGAAAGACTACAAGCATATACAGGGTCGGGACACATTAATATGATCACCTCTCCTCGAATATGTTGGAACGTCCCATGGTATGCAGGTGATAAATCATTGCATATCATTAAAAGCTGACAACAGCAGACGTATAGTAGCATCCGTTAACACAGCAATTGACCTTAGGGCTTGGTTGGAGCAGTTACCTAGTTCGCAGGCCGGGACTATCTTTCCTAAGGCGTAAATTCATTAAAGAATAAATCAGAAGATCTTCAGTGGTCAGCTTTCATGGCCGCAATGGCGCAATTGGTTGGCGCGTTGGCGGTCTTAGCCAAGGTTCCTGGTTCGAATCCAGGCTGCGGAATTTTCTTTCCTATTTTTCATCATTAATTTTGAACAGCTGAGGTTGGCGTATAATAAAACCCTCACTGAGGATCTTCTGATTTATTCGATAATATAATTCGATGCGGTTAACAAAAGATTAAGGAAAGCTACTTACTTGAGCAGCCATAGCATGAGCTTCCTTGTAGAAAATGAAAAACGAAAATAAATCCTTCAGTGTAACAAGTCCAAAGTAAATGATTGCTTCAGATATGTCTACGTAAAGGAGCGCATCGACTTTAAAGTTTCTGAAGCAACTACAAATGGATATGACGAAATAGAAGATCCAGGCTGCTACGAAATGTTTGAAGATGGCGTTTACTTGGTCGACATAGTTAGAAATTAGAGAGAATCGGCTTCGCAAACATATCACTGCTTCTTCAGCACAATGACGATTCACAAGGAAATTGGATTGCAGGACACTATTAAACTTTGTATATCTCAGAGTTAGGATTTTACAAAAGATGCCTAGAGTGATAGCGAAGAGGTATGTGTGAGATTCTGTTAATAGAGTCCATGTGCAGTTGAAGATTCCAATAAATTCTGGATGCTCCATCAGAACGTCCATGTTGTGGAAAGTCTCATTTTCTTTTTGTGCTGCTATTTTGAACCAAAAAACTATGTTGATAACACCCATTGATGCTATTAGTACGCTTACAAATAATGTACTGATGAGGAAGTATATGAACAGGTCCTTGTCGATGTTTTGTTTGTGGATCCCAGAGCGGATCGAGTGGTAGAGTTCGTTTAGCTTCTTTTGGTTTCGGAAGCAAACGACGGAGAGGATGAGAGCCAGGCTTGTTTTGATGCAGCTGCTAAAGAGTACCAGGAAGGTTTTCAGTTCATTTACCTTGATGGCCCATGAAAACCCGAGGAAGAGAACGATACAGTGGAGTAAGAACTCGAATATGAAAACAATGTGCAGCAGGATCCGTTTTCTAGGAGAGATGGTAGTGAAGTAATTGAGGCCAAAAAATTGAGTGAAACAAGTGAAGGTTTGAGTAAAGGAACACATGTTGGATCAGTCTTTCCTCCTGATAATGGTTTGGGGTACTTTTCTCAAATGCTTATCCTCAAGAGTCGCGCTCTGAATTAAGCAGCAGCACTTACATGCGTCCACTAATATCGATAATTGAAATGTTTTCTTCAATTGATAACCGGAAATGTTTGTCCTGTCGTGTTCATCTTCAGAAAGGAAATTGCTGACGATTAGTTATTTTTTTTATCAATATATATATATTAAGTTTAGCATCCGGAAATAATCGCTTCTTATCAGAACTGGAAAAGGGAATTATCGTTGGCTTTTTAGGGTATATGGATGATATAATTTCCGGAATTACCCAATTTTGTGAATTGTTCGCGTTCAGCTGTCATTAACGAGTACTGTAATTAGTCAAATGCCACCTTTACAAATAAAAGGCGTGGAAACGACCTGAAACTGACAATTGGTTAGTGCAGCGACAGCGATAGACATTGTCCCTGGTTCGAGTGCAGATAGTGCAATTTTTCCTTTCCTTTTCAACACCAGAATTATTAACTATTGAAGTATTCTCTTCAGTTTACTGACTTACTCTTGTTATTTATAACCAATCATCTGCTGAATAGTGACATCCGCCTAATGTTAGTTCCTGATTAGTTTTCTCTATGTTTTTAGTGTATAATACGAATAGAATTCGTGTTACAACCATGTAGAGCTGTCAAAAGTCTTTGAACGCGTGATTCTTAAGTGGTTTAACTATTTCTGTTTGGGTAACAATCTTATTCGTCAGGAACAGTTCGGTTTTCACCCAAGTAAGTCCTTCCAACTTCAGCTCTGGAGGCTTGTTGCTTACCTAAGTGCTCCTCTAAACTACTCTAACTATGGTGCTTCTTTTTTTTTTTTTTTTTTTTTTTTTGGATGTCCGCCAAGTTTTTGATCAGGTTTGGCATAATGTAATCATTTTCAAGATGATTATTTGTGGTTTTACTGATGATTTGATTGCTTTGATTAGCTCTTTCCTGACCAACAGGATTTTTCGCGTCAAGGTTGGCTGTTCCAGATGTAAACCTTGCGACGTTAATGTTAATGTCCCTCCAAGGCTCTGTACTGGCCCATCATTGTTCGACTTCTTCATCCACAACTTCCCAATTTTTACTAACAAGGGAAGTACTCGAAGGACTACGAGAAAAGTCTTTCGTTGCACGCAAGCCTAACTTGGACGTGATGGCGTTGCGCGGCGGTGGTAGCGCTCCAGAAGTGAAAATTTGAAAAAACTGCTCTCGCCAACGAATTGCAGTTAGAGTACTGTTATTTGGTACAAAACCTTAATTTTGCTGTACAATATTCTTCTTGAAATAATTTATAAGATGAGGTAAGCATCCATGAATACTATTTTTATTTAAAATTATACAGCACCGCGATACATACCCCCTCACTAACGCAACGTATTACTCGACAGCCTTGCCCTCGTTTCGCATGGCACTAGCCCCGTAAAATTTCTGAAGATTTCCGAATTAATTAATATAATGAAATAAAAAATTAAGAAAATGGCTATTAATTACTACCCAGATTTTTTATTGGATGGCTATTAGCTCATTTTAATAATCTATTTTTAAAAACTAAGTTTATTTAGAAACTTGAGAATCCATTCAGTTGTCGTCTGCTGTTACTTCCATTGCTTTCATGTGAAGTGGATTCGTGCTTATTGCTGAGTAGTTGAAAAAAGAAGTTCCATCAAGCGCATTAATACACACACATCGCTTTAACTATAGCTTTAATAATGGAGTCTTTGTATGGCTATGTGTGCTCAGTTTTTTTTCCTTTTCAGGTTTATTTTGCAAGAAACATAATTTAGTGATTTCTTATTTTGCAATAGTAGCTTTAGATGAGTAACATATTTCTATTTGGTGTGAATCTGTGAGGTACATGTTCGTGTAGTTCCCTTGTTTGCCGACGACGCGTTCGTCATGACTTGCGCGCACAATCCCGCTCTCGTCATATCTCACTTACAATAAGCTTTACATCAGTGCGAAAAATGGTTTGCTAATGGAGGTAAACCTAAACTTCGATAAATGCAAAGCCCATTATTAAAAGGTGTAGAAATCTCCGAAGCTCTTTTTCTTTCTGGTAAAGAGCTCGAATTGATAAAAAAATTACAAAACCTCGGAGTAGGGATTGATCCCAAGCTCGTAAATTGGGCGACCATGTTTCCGACGCTATCAATAAGCCTAAAAAGGCAAGCTTATCAATTAGTTTTTTGCTCTTCGGGAGCGTAACAGCACCCTTCGAGAGGAATGCAAGCATTTTTTATACAAAATTAGAATCCGCCTGGGCTACAATATACAAGTTCACATGAAAAGACCTCCAAACCTTCAATAACGTTACCCTGGGAACTAATATTTCCATTCCATTACATATATACATTTTTTGGCGCAATCGATTGCAATCAAAAGAGGAGATGCGTAACTAGATGTTAAAGCAATTCCTAAATACAAAATGTCAATATTCTATGGCTACTTATATATGAGTACGTATAAGAAACAAACTCACAAACCCACAAACATCCTTCTAATATATATTTAGATAATATTATTAATTTGCCAATAGATGTCGTCAGATAACAGATATTCCTAATGCGCTCTGGATAGGAAAAGCAACGACATTCTTTTCCCTGTCAATTTGTCGCCAAACTCACGCGCTGATTGGTCTAGAGCTAGTTTAGTCATAATTTATGTGAATAAGAAAGAGAGAGAACATACCTTAGTAGCCAGGGCTTGAGCTTCCTTATGAAGAAAGAAGATGAAATACAGATCTGCCAGTATTTTAACGACAAGAGCAAAGGTTCCTGCGAATTGCTTGAAAACAAGAGAATCGGCTTTTAGACTTCTCATGTATATGCACATTGAGATGACGAAGTACGATATCCAGAAGGCAACCAAAGTTTTGAACACGCTGTTCAGTTGGTGAACGTAGGAGGAAAGGAGAGAGAATTTGGTCCGTAAACATACAACTGTTTCTTCAGGACACCGGCGGTTCAATAGAAAATGGATTTGAAAGCGAATATTGAATTCCTCAAAACGCGTTGACAGGGTTTTGGAAAAGACCCCCAGGGTGATGACGAAGAGGAGGACGCTGGATTGGGATAATATGATCCCAGCACAGTTGAAAATAGAAGAAATTTCTGGGTGCTGGATCAAGAATTCGATATTCATGAATATAGGTTTCATTTCTATACGTTGTGTTACGTTTACAAAGAATAACGCAAGGTTAACACACTCCAAACACAGCAGGAACCCTACGACTATGATGCTAATGAGGAAACGCTTGAGCAGATAGATATCTTGGTGACCTTTGGGTTTCTCAGCCCGGATAGCGAAGTACAGTTCCTTCAGCTTTCGCTGATTTCGATAGCATGCGATGGACATGGAGATAGCTAGAGTGGTTTTCAAGCACGCACAAAAATGACTTAGGATGCTTTTTAGTTGGTTTTCCTGCATAGAAACATAAAAAGCGCGTCCAAGACTGGCAAACAGGAAAAGTACGTGCAGTGTGAATTCTATTATGAAGACGGCCTTGAGGAAAACCCGTCGTTTAGGTGAGATACTCGTGAAAAATTCCAGGCCAAAAAACTGAGAAACATGAGAGAAGCTTTTAGTGAAAGAGCTCATATGGTTGCCTGATGTCTGACCAGTGGTGGGTGCAAAGGAAAAATAGAGTCAAGTGGACTGTCTCCTCGTGTCCCTCGTGTTACTTTCCTATTAAAATAATGAGGTCTCCTTTTTGTCATATGAAGTGTTTTTCCCGCCACGTTCCTTTCACTGAATAAATAAGCTATCCTGATGGGTATCAATAAAGATGACTTCGAGTTTCACTTGAGAGCCTCCTTCATACAGAAAGGAGCATAGAAAGTGGACTCGTACGACAAAGTGTGTACACACAGGAATTTTGTAAGAAACATCTATTTTATGTGAGTCTTTATGCCGCTTTTGTAAGGCTTCAAAATATTGGGCGTTCAGATGATCCTTCTTAATGAATTAACTTTTCTTGGTCTTTTATTTTTCTCTGAGTGACGTCTTCAATCCCTCTTTTGAAGAGGAAGACGTAACGATGTTCTTTTATTTTTAAAAATAGAGTTTTCATTGAGGAGAAGAACAGTTTTGGTAACTCTGTCGAAGCAAAAGTACAACAACTGGTAAAAAGCATTTGACATTGACAGGCCATTGACAAATGTTTAACTTTAAAAGTCATATAGGCAATTCACAGTGTTTTAGGACAAAAATAATCTGTTATAAAACTGTTACTGCACTATATAATGGAAAAATACTAACACCGTTGAGGAGTTTTTGGTTGTAAAAAGCACTTCCTGAACCTCCTCCATGGAAATGAGTATTTGACATCGCTCTCTCAGGAAAAAAAATTTAATCTTTTATTTCAATATTTTATTGCTCCTCCTTTTGAAGGAATTACTGCTTGAATTCGTTGAGGCATGGATTCATGCAGTTGTCTGCAATATGCAGGAACGATTTTTTCTAACATAATTTGATACAATGTTACAATTCTGATTTATTTCTTGGATTATTAATTTTAACTAATGATTTAAAATTAATCGGACTTAAGTCTGGACTGTTCGCTGGCCATTGAAGTGTTTTGACATCTTGTGAGTTCAACCGTTCTTTTACTTTCTTTGATCTACGGCAATAAGCGTTATCGTCTTGACCGACAACATCATCATCACAAAAATTATCTTCGAGGGTGGGAAGTAAACAACAATATAAAAATATCACTATTTACATCAGCATTCACATTTCAATGGTCATGGATCCCCAGATTACTAGACCGACAGGAAAAATTTTTTCTACTCAGCAAACACTCCTCGTCGAATTCACTCGTCTCCACACGAACTTCTTTCCTCCATCATCGGCATAACCGAGACAAATTCTACTTTCGTCGGAGAAAATTACTTTCTTCCAATCATCTATATTCCACGATTGATGCTGTTTGCCCACAGGAATCTCTTTTCCTGTGAAGTTTTGTCATGTATGGTTTGGGTTTTGCACTTGATCTCATCCCTTTAGATTTTTTCCTTTGAGGACATGCGAGAGCTGCATCTACAACATTCCACCAACAACATAAGATCGCAGAGACCGCATTACACGATCTTGTGCAGTTTTCGACCCTAATATACTGATATTCTGAGAGTGCAGAAATCTACATCAAATTCGTGTCTCTATGCAAAATTTGTCCTAACTTGCATACACAGGAGCTATCTGATAGGCCATCAGAGAGGCCACCCACTATTTACTATTAGCTTGAATTGGAAGATTTCAGCTATCTATCTTCATTTTTGGGTTATTTGATATGGATGACACGACCTCATCGTCATCCTGCAACTTCCCGCTTTTGTCGGCCGAAATGATTTCCAGTGAGGCAGAAACCTGAGCAGGGAGACTGTCTCTTCCGCCGGAGGAAGACGGTGAGGTCAGACTCCGCTCATCCCACTATGCGTCTTCGTGGTTTCTTTTGAATTTGAATCGTAGATGATATAATTGGATATAGATTATGAAAGACTTTTGAGTGTTACTTACCTCTGCAGCTAGAGCTCAGTGTTGCCAAATTAGGGATTTTATCCCTAGATCTAGGTAAATCTGTGCCACTTTAGGGAAATGTTTTTGTGTCTAGGGATCTAGAGAAAACTCTGGGGATTTTTTTTTTGAATAAACATCTTTACATAAAATATTTCACTTGGGGTGCGAGTTCACCATTCTTTGTAACAGTTTGATTGACAATTGGTTACTTGAAGAAGTAAATCATGTTAAATTCAGATGCAAAGAACTTTTGATAGCTTTATGTAAAAATAGTCAAAAATATTTGCCAGAGAACCTTTGTCTGCTACAAAAGCTTAGAATCCTCTCTCCATCAATTGCCACCTCACAACATAAAGAATCTATTTACGAGTTTGCAAAGTGTTTTGGATTTCCATCTGACAAAATCTCAGTGGCAAAACATCAGCAATAAATATTAGATCAATTTGTCTGATATAGATAAATTTTGGTTTGAAGTTGCTAATGATGTTGCTGCTGCTGGAAATAGGTTTCATGATATTGCTAAGTTAGCTAAAAAGAGTTTCTGTTTGCCAGTTTCAAATGCCACAGTGAAACAAGTATTTTCCCAGCATAATGTCATAAAGAATAAATTAAGAAACCGCTTAAGCCTTGACATGTCTGAAGCGATACTCTTTATCCGTTACGATCTGCAAAAAATGGTTTAAATTGTGTGAATTTCTAACCCTCAGCACAAATGTACACAAAATTTAATCAATCAATGTAACAAATAATGAAGAAAATGACTGTAACAATGTTGTAAGTTTGATAGCAGAAACAGGGAAGAGGTAGAAAACCTCTTATTCTACCGCTTCCCTGGCAGAAACATTATAATTTTCAAAATAATATTTAACATTTTGTATCATGATTTGTTTCCAAACAGATATTTTTAATAGTGGAAGTTGTTTTTTTCTTTGACTTCTCTTTGCACGAATCTGGGGAATTTTTCAGGGATAAATAGGAAAGATCTGGGGAAATTTAGGGAAATTTTTGTCACTATTTAGGGATGGCGCTCGCGTCAGACTTGGCAACACTGCTAGAGCTTGAGATTCCTTGTAAAGAAGGAAAAACGTAAGCAAATCCTTTAGTATACCGATTCCATAGAATACGACTGCATTTTTGTGTCCGTAATCAAACGAACCGGCTTTAAAGCATATGTATATCGATATGACGAAAGATAGTGTGGCAGCCAATCAACGTGCGGTTCAGGGTTAAGCTACTATGTTTGTGTCACCTGTCTTCTGATTGGTTGTTGAAGGTGATATCATCGCCTTTGTTGTGAGATGGGAAATTTGGTAAAAATAAAGTCAGTCGTTCTCAAGTCGTCTCCTTGTTCATTTCGTGGTATTATTACAATAGGATCCAGGCTGCTATAAAATGTTTAAAGATAGCGCTCATTTTGTCGACATAGCAAGAATTGGGTTCGTATAAGAATCACTCTTTTTTTCAGGACAGTGACGATCCAGAAAGAAATCAGATTGCAAGAGACTGTTATACAGTGTGTATCTCACAGTTAAGATTTTACACAAGACGCCGAGAGTGATTGCAAAGTGATAAACATGAGAATGGGATAATACGACCGATATGCCTGAGAGGATTCCATGAACTTTCGGATGATCCATGGGAAACTCTATTTTGTAAAATGTAGTGTTCATTGTTTCTTGTAGTACAATTTCAACGTGAAGCAGGATGTGGATAACACAGAGAGTACCAATAGATACTCCTACACATACAGCACTCACTAGGAAGTATTATGAAGAGATGCTTATCGTTGTTTTGTTTCTGGTTCGCAGAACGTATCGAGCGGTAGAGTTCGTTTAGCTTCCTTTGGTTTCTGAAGCAGGCAACTGATAGAACTAGAGCAAGGACTGTTTTAATGGTCCTACAAAAGACTACCACGAAGCTTTTCAAGTCTTCTTCCTGAATAAAAGAGTAGATAGTTCTTGAGGAACTGAGAAAGAATACGATGCACTGGAGTGCGAACTCGAATATGAACACAAAGTGCAACAGGATCCGTTTTCTAGAAGAGATGTCAGTAAGATAATTGAGACCAAACATTTGAGTGAAACAAGTGAAGGCTTGAGTAAAGGTACACATGCTGGGTCAGTTAATAGTTTCAGTTAATTTTTTAAAAAGTGTACGATAACGTTCGGCACTAACTCCACTATGAACCTGGCCTTGAGGAGAACGCGTCGTCTTCGTGAGATACTCGTGAAAAATCCCACGTCAAATGGTTAAGAAACATAAGAGAAGCTTTTGACGATTGCGCTCATGTCGAGTGTCTGAGGTCTGATCAATTGTGGGTGAAATTGAAAAATAAACTCAAGTGAAGTGTCTCCACGCATCCATTTGGTTCTATCGTTTGCACGCAAATTATCTTTTTTTGCTATTTTCGATTAATGTAATGCGGCCTCCTTTCTGTCATCTGAAGTTTTTTTACTCAACCTTCCTTTTCAGTGAATAAAAAAAAAGTGAGTTCTTAAGACCGCACGACCAAAAAAAAAATTCTGTGTAATTGTCAATTATTCTATATTATGAATGATATAATAAATATTACTTGGAGGAATCAGGAAGAGTTCATGCATTAATATTAATGGTTTTCTCATTAGATCTACGATGTCTGCACTTATAACTATTGTTACAAATAAATATATAAAAAATGAAAAAACAAATTACCTTAACTGTGGATAAATAACATCAATGGTAATACAATGAGCCAAAACCGCTTTTCCACAACAAAATATTCCGTGCAGGCGAAATAAATATTTTATTTTGGAAAAGCGGTTTTGGCTCATTGTGTTACCATTGATGGTATCAAATAACTCTTTGATTATGCTATTGGTTTTGTAAATCAGTATTTTCTTCAAAATTTTTATAATCTAAGAATCTAAAATCATGTAACAATCTATAACGCTTCATTGCGCAGGATTTCTTTCTAGGTGGTGTTGGTTGAAAGCCCACTGAGCAGCGAGCACTGGTTCGAGATTTTAATTTGCAGCAAGCCTTTCCGTTGCTTGTTCTTTTTTTTTTACAAATGGAAGCGTTTATGAATGAAGATGATTTTGTGTAGGATTGTTTGGTTTGGTTTGTTTGGTATTAACGTCCTTTTCAACTGCTCTGGTAATTTCAGGACGGCGTTATAGGGGCCGCAAATTTTGCCTCGCGAGGGTTCTATAAAGACCCCGAGGTTGTTGGACCATTTTTGAGATTTAGATATGCTCAACACTAGCACATCTGTACACAAACAACAAAGACTTATCGCTATTCCAAAACAAGCAAATAAAAAAAAACACGAGTGTGTGCTTAAGACCACACGACCGAAGTGAAAATTTCTATGAAGATTGCAACGATTTAAGTAATATATATGTGAATGATATAAATATTATTATAGAGGTTATTACTTGGACGAGTCAGGAAGAAGCTATAAATTAATATTAAATGTGTATAAAACCATTTATTTTCATTCGTTTTCTCATTAGATCTACATTTATAACTATGTATCAATTATCTGTTGAATTTTGCTGTTGTTTTTGGAAATCAATATCTTCTTCAACATTATTAAAATCTAAGAAAGAAACAATGGGCTTGTGATAACTAAATTATGAGATAAATAGGTTTGATTGAAATCTCGCTAAATTTCTAAAAATAATCTCCGTCAATTGTACTTCCATATTTTGTTCTACTCAATTGGACCATTCCACATATTTCAATCTCATGTGGGTTTTAAAATAACGCTTTTTGGTGTCGTTTTTTGTATTATGCTTTTTGTATTACGTGCTACTAAATCAATATAGCGTATCATTAATTACTCGTTATATATATGCATGACACGTCATTACGAGTAGTTTAATATACAGTATTACATGCCATAGGTGCTACTCAAACTATTTTTACTATCTTTAATTACACGTATGTTACATCGTTACGAGTTGAGATATTACATGCCATATGTTAGCATTGAATATTTTAAGGGAGTATCATAATGGTACCATTAGTGCACGTGCTAGTAACCTATTCGGGATATCTCACCTTCGAACTTTGCTAGTGGTTTGCCCCATATTTATTGATTGGCGAAAACTGAATTTGAAAAAGTTATCGTACTAAAGTTTTCAAGTTATCGTACTAAATAATAAGCTCCCTACTAATAAAGAAATCCT
>JAHWFO010002816.1:533588-633759 GCA_023313115.1 Rhysida immarginata
GTGCATCCTACACGCGCATCATCTCAACAATGTAAAGAGCATGCGCGGAGCCGAAACGAAGTGCACTGCATGCGGTTTCCCAATGCGAGGATGATTCGTCTCTTTCAACAATTCACTATGCCCTCTCTCCATCACAGCTGTCTGCTTCTCGCTCGCTCAGCTAAACTCGACTCCCTCCAAAATAGTAATAGTATCACTTCCGGCGTGAGGCACGAAACATATTCACTGGCCAGCAAAAAGTTTGTACGCGGTGCACCTATAGATGGTTGGTTGGTTTATTAGAAATTTTGGCGTCGACTACTAACGTCATTTTGCGCCTTTTACACAAGTTATATCTGTACGCAGCCCGAGACAAACATAAAGATCCATGCCCACGGCGGGATTCGAACCCACGACCAGACGGACTCGAGAATTAGAAAGCCTACGCCCTAGCCCTCTCGGCCATCTGGCCGGCGCCCTATACAAGTTTTCACGTCAAATTTAAAACACTAAATTAATGAAATTATAAAATGTGACCCAACATTCGTCATAAATGATTCATCAACAATGGGCACACGTACCTGAAATTCATTAACCAGTTTGTTTTCATTTTGTAGATTGCACCCATGTACGTGATATATATGTGGTTGACAGATTTTGGGCTGAATAAACGTTCTCCAGCTCTCAGTTAAAACGAATATCTTCCTTGATCACTTAAAAATGCAGTGATGACGTAGAAGTCCAACCACGGAGACGTGCACTCATTAGTGGTGGCAAGATGCGCTCGACCAACACCTAGACACAAAGGTGTGTCTAGAAGGTGTTGGCTCTACGGACTTGGCGAGAAGACAAAAGTCCGTGCTTTTCGTCTTAAGAAACAAGTGCTTTATAGGGTTTCGCATTGCTGGAAAGAATAAAGAACAAATGTCTAATAATAAAGCAATAGAAGATTTTTTTAATAAAGTGGCTGACGCCTTCGAAGTAAAAAAACTTCATCTATAAAGCTAAGCGAAGAATGAACAATCGACAATCACACAACGAAGCTTCGCGAAGGGAAAAACAAAATGAGTGGCCCGGAAGCAATGCTTTCGCTGCCATACACGTTCAGAAAGTAATCTACTTGGCTGTGTAGATGAGGATTATTTCGAAACGTGTCAGCCTCTTTCTTCATTTTTTTTTGTATTGCTTTATTATTAGACCCATGTTCTTTATTCATTATTTCGTCTTAACCTATTCATTATTATTTTCAGTTAAATTTGATGGCTACTTAGGGATTTTCGGAGTATGTTCGCTTCAAATCTGAAGCACCTGAATGATACTAAACCTGTCTGTCTCAAAAACATCTCATATAAAACAATTAGATCACCCCGGTCCTACACTGAAACATTTTGCTTCTGTCGACCGAAATCAATTTCTAGTGAGGCTGAAGCCTGAGCGCGGAGATTTCATCTCTCCCGGCGGGAGATGGTGAAGGCAGTCTCGGCCCGTCCAATGATACGCCTCAGTAGTTTCGTTTGAGTCATAGTTAATATCAGTTATTGTAGGTTAAGAAAAATTTTTAAGTGATACTTACCTCAGCAGCTAGAGCTTGAGCTTCCTTGTAGAAAATGAAAAATATAAACAAATCCTTCAATACAGTAGCTCCGCTGTGAATAAAAATGGCCGTTCCTGCATTGACTAACCAATCCGCTTTGAAGGCTCTAAGGGATATGCATATGGATATGACGAAATAAGATATCCAGACTGCCACGAAATGTTTAAAAATGGCGTTCATTTGGTCGACGTAAGAAGAAATGAGGGAGAACTGGGTTCGCAGACTAATGAGTCTTTTTTCGAAACAGTGTCCATTAACGAGTAAATCGGACTGCAGGAATCTGTTATACTGTTTGTATCGCTGAGTTAAAATTTTACAGAAGATGCCGAGAGTTATGACGAAGAGATAAGTAGGAAAATCTGTTAATAGATACCTTAGATTGAATAAGATTCCAAGAATTACAGGATGCTCCATGAGAAAATCTATGTTGCAGAAGAGAGATTTCGTTTCTTCTTGTGGTACAGTTTCCAAGAAATATCGCATGTAGACAACACACAAGGTACCAGTTAATAGGCCTACAAATATTGTACTGATGAGAAAGTACATGAAAAGATGCTTATCGAGATTCTGTTTGTGTATTGCAGTGCCGATCGAGTGGTAGAGTTTGTTTAGTTTCGTTTGGTTTCGGAAGCAGACGACTGACAGGATGAGAGCCATGATCGTTTTTATGTTATAATTAAATCGTGCCAGGAGGTTTTTAAGTTCTTTATCCAGAGTAAAAACGTAGATATTTCCTGCTAAAGTGAGAATGAGAATGATGCAGTGGAGTGAAAATTCAAATATGAACACAATATGTAGCAAAATCCGTTTTCTAGCGGTGATGTTGGTGAGGTAATTGAGACCAAAAAATTGAGTAAAGCAAGTGAAGGTTTGAGTAAAGGTAGGCCTATACATGCCGGATATGTACTTTGTCAGTCCTTTCTCCTGATTATGGTTTCAGTGTAATTTTCAAGAACGAAACCCTGCGAGGGTAAGTCAAGATTGTCTAAAGCCCTCTGGTTCTTTTGAGATATGGTCACTAATATCGATAAGTCAGTCGATTCTTTACCGGATACGGTATTATTGCTTTTCATTCTCGTACCCAGGAAGAAAAGTGCTATTGATTGCTATAAATCAGCTAAGTATTCTTATGCAGCTGTTTTTTACGATTCTCGCTAAGTAACTTAATAATAGGTGTTGCATGTAAGTAGGTATAACACGTTATGTAAGTTTCTACGAATTTTGTGCAGCACGAATCCGAAACCGTTGTGTATGGGGTAAAGAATTAGTGGCATATACCCCAACTTTATGATCTTTTCGTAAAATGTATCAATTGTTCGTTTAGCTTCCTTTGCTTTCTGAAGCAGGCAACTGATAGAATGAGAGCAAGGACTGTTTTAATGGTCCTGCTAAAACAACCACGAAGCTTTTCAAGTCTTCTTCCTGAATAAACGTGTAGATAGTTATTGAGGAATTGAGAAAGAATACGATGCATTGGAGTGCGAACTCGAATATGAACACAAAGTGCAACAGGATCCGTTTTCTAGAAGAGATGTCATTAAGATAATTGAGACCAAACAATTGAGTGAAACAAGTGAAAGCTTGAGTAAAGGTACACATGCTGGGTCAGGTAATGGTTTCAATTAATTTTTTAAAAAGTTTACGGTCTCATTCAGCACTAACTCCACTATGAACGTGGCCTTGAGGAGAACGCGTCGTCTTCGTGAGATACTCGTGAAAAATCCCAGGCCAAATGGTTAAGAAACATAAGAGAAACTTTTGACGAACGCGCTCATGTCGGGTGTCTAAGGTCTGGTCGATTGTGGGTGCAATGGAAAAAGAAAGTCAAGTGGAGTGTCTCTACGCGTCCAGTTGGTTCTATTGTTTACACGTGGATTGTTTTTTTTGCTATTTTCGATTAATATAATGCGGTCTCCTTTCTGTCATCTGAAGTGTTTTTACGCAACCTTCCTTTTCCGGTACTCTGTAAAAATCATTTTATTGCTGCATAACGTTGCAGAACCAACAGATCATTACACTGCCTCCGCAGACTTGGTTAGTGGGTAACACGCATGACGGGTCTGTCGCTTCGTGAGTTTCTCTTTTTACCCTGATCACTTCAGTGGAGAGAATAAACTAGTAGAATGGAGAATGATTCACCCATAGTGGATATTTTTTAGACTTAATCTCCGAGATTTTCTAAAATCTGTGATAATACCAGAGCTCCTGAAGATCCCTTTTATCCGAAACTCGGAGATCTAAGTTGAGTTGTAAAACATCATCGCAGAATTGAATAGCAAGTTGAATTAGTGTAGCCGAGGGGCGGCGAGGCCAGAAAAATTGACTAGAATACCAGGAGACGACGAGAGATGTGACTAGAAATTTCTTAAGCATCGCTATTTATATATTTTTCAGAACGCAAACACAAAATTAAAGAAATTCACTATAATGTTGTGTTGCCTCCAGCTTGGACCATTGCTGTGACTTACAGCTGCTAAACACTACCACCTCTGCACACAAACAACAAAGAGTATCGCTATTCCAAAACAAGAAAAAATAAAACATTAAATTAAGAAAATTATAAAATGTGACCCAACATTCGTCATAAATGATTCACCAGTAATGGGTACACATGCTTCTAATTCACTAACTAGTTTGTGTTTTCATTTTGTTGGTTGCTCTCATGTACGTGGTAAGTATGTGGGTGACAGATTTTGAGCTGAATAATACAAGGTTTTTCAGAAGTAAAAACGTTCTCCTGCCCTCCACATTTAAAGCGAATACTTTCCTTGATCACTTAAAATGCAGTAATTATGTTGAGGCCTAACCACGGAGACGGTGCACTCATCGGCGGCGGCAAGATGCGCTCGGCGCGGCTTGGCGTGAAGATGAAAGTCCGTGCTTTTCGTCTTAAGAAACAAGAGCATTATAGGGTCTCGTTTTACTGGAAGGAATAAATTAATAAAGAATAAGGGTCTAATAGTAAAGCAATAGAAATTTTTTAATAAAGTAGCGGACGCGTTTCGAAGTAAACTTCAGCTACAGAGCCAAGCGAAGAATGAAAAATCGACAATCACACAACGCAGGGTAAAACAAAACGAGTCGTCTGGAAGCAATGTCTACTTGGCTCTGTAGATGAAGCTTATTTCGAAACGCGTCAGCCACTTTCTTCAAATTTTTTGTATTCTTTACTATTAGAGCCTTGTGCTTTATTCTTTATTTCGTCTTAACCTTTTCATTATTATTATTATTATTCATTATTTTCTGAACTGAATAAGGTTTCAGTAAGGATTTAAGGCTGTATTAGGGTTTTTCGAGGGCTATTCGCTTCAAATCACAAGCACCTGAAAGAGAGAAACTAAATATTTATCTCAAAATCTTATGATATAAAACAAGTAGATCGCCCCCACCCTACCCTGCAACCTTTCGCTTCTGTCGACCGAAATCAGGTTCCCGTAGGCTGAAGCCTGAGCACGTAGATTCCCTCTCGCGCTGACGGGACACGGTAAAACCAGACTTGTCCCGCCCTTTATATATATACTCCACCGTAGGTTTGTTTGAGTTTGAGACATAGTTAATATCAGTGGATATAGGTTAAGGAAGATTTTTAAGTGATACTTACCTCAGCAGCTAGAGCTTGAGCTTCCTTGTAGAAAATGAAAAATGTAAACAAATCCTTCAATGTACTAACTCCATTCTGAATAATTGCGCCTATTTCTATATAAGCAAACCTATCGGCCTTGAAGCCTCTAAGGTATATGCAAATGGATAAGACGAAATAAGATATCCAGGCTGCCACGAAATGTTTAAAAATGGCATTCATTTGGTCAACATAGGAAGAAATGAGGGAGAACTGGGTTCGCAGACCAATAAGTCTTTTTTCGAAACAGTGTCCATTAACGAGGAAATCGGACTGCAGGAATCTGTTATATTGTTTGTATCGCTGAGTTAAAATTTTACAGAAGATGCCGAGAGTTATGACGAAGAGATAAGTGGGGAATTCTGTTAATAGATACCGTAGATTGAATAAGATTCCGAGAATTACAGGATGCTCCATGAGAAAATCTATGTTGTAGAAGTAAAATTTCGTTTCTTCTTTTGGTACAATTTCTAAGTAAAACAGCATGTAGCCCACACACAAGGAACCAGTTAATAGGCCTATACATACTGCACTGATGAGAAAGTACGTGAAAAGATGCTTATCGAAATTCTGTTTGTGTAGTCCGGTGCCGATTGAGTGGTACAGTTTGTTTAGTTTCGTTTGGTTTCGGAAGCAGACGACTGAGAGAATGAGAGCCATTATCGTTTTTATGTTATAATTAAATCGTGCCAGAAAGTTTATCAGATCTTTTTCCTGATTGAAAACGTAGATATTTCCTGCTAAAGTGAGAATGAGAATGATGCAATGGAGTGAAAATTCGAATTTGAACACAATGTGCAGCAAGTTCCGCTTTCTAGCGGTGATGTTAGTGAGATAATTAAGTCCAAAAAATTGAGTGAAGCAAGTGAAGGTTTGAGTAAAAGTACACATGTCGGATCTGTACATTGTCAGTATTTTCTCCTGATCATGGTTTCAGTATAATTTTCTAGAACGAAATCCTCCGAGGGTAAGCTAAAATTAAATCCTCCCATTGGCTTTTTAAGATCTGTTCACTAATATCGATAAGTCAGTCGATTCTTTACCGGATACTGTATGATTGCTTTTCATTCTCGTACCAAGAAAAAAAAAGTGCTATTGATTGTCTATAAATCAGCTGAGTATTCTTATGCAGCAGTTTTTTACGATTCTCACTAACGTAATTATAGGTATTGCACGTATAATACGTTATGTAAGTTTCTAAGAATTTTGTTCAGCACGTACCCGAAACCGTTGCATATGGAGTAAAGAATTAGGGCATATGCCCTAACTTGTACGAACTGTTCGTAAAATGTACAATTTTGATATAATTGTACGAATGTATGGATAGCTTTATAATGGAAGGAATTTTGAAAATAACAGACATGTGGAAGAAAGAGCATGAAATAAGGCAAATGCAGTAGAACCCCTGTTTAACGTTTTTGCTGTTAATTACATTTTGAAATGCTGTCACGCGATTTGCAATTAAGTTATAAAAAAAAACGCGTGACGGAAACTTTCCTCATGTGAAAAAATGCATATATTCCGCGGTCCATCCGGAAGCGGAAGGAATGATGAGAAGAGAGGAACTGAGGTACAGGAAACGGAAAAAGGAGAAAGAGAGAGAGAGAGAGAATACGATAGCAAGCAGGAATGACGTGTGGTGAGAAGGTGAAAAAGAAAAGAGAAAAAGGAGACGGAAATACGGCACCGCTAATGCTGAAAAAAAAAAAACGCTGAAGAAAGAAAGCGGAATGCTTTCTAAAGTTAATAATAAAAAAACGAAAATCTTTTACAACAATATAGAGTTTTAAGGAATAGAATTGTAAAAGAAACTCGAATGTGCAAGGCTGATTATTATCATAATCAAATTGAGACGGTTGGTTTGGTTTGGTTTGTTTGGTATTAACGTCCCTTTTAACTGCCACGGTCATTTCAGGACGGCGTTATAGGGGCCGCAAATTTTGCCTCGCAAGGGTTCTTTAACGTGCAGCCCGCAAACGACTACATGGGATCAACGGCTTTACTTCCCTTCCGAAGGAAGTGCGTGATCTCAGGATCAAATTGACACGGCAAAAACACCTAAGGATAAACACATGGTGGATTACACATGATATAACTGGACAAGGAAAGGTTATAGAGATATTCCTCAAGAGATTAGTAGTCAGATAAGTGATTTTAACTTGAGCCTTATAAATGTGTCATTGCAAATTCTAAACTCATGCTTGTAAAAATTGCAACACCGTGAAGGAATGACCCGATTGAGCTGCCATTTTCAGCAAATGCAAATTACAGTGTGTTATGCAAATGATTAAAATTTCGAGTCACCATGCGTGCGTGGGCTGAGCAGCGCCCTCTGAACTGCTGCTGAAACGGTGAAATAGAAGTCTGTAACGGGACGTTGAAAATAGTCTATGGTTATCTGCTAGTAGTAATTGTTAGGTGAGACGTAACGATGCCTCTTCGACGAAAGAAGGCAACAAGTGTTTTTTTCTGACAACTCCTGCTTTAATCTGTGGTATCATGATGGCCGCATTCGTGTTAGACGCTATGCCGGTGAACGCTACCTTCCGAAATGCATTATCGAACGTAATAGTGGACAACCACCTGGAGTTATAGTTTGGGGTGCGATTGCGTAGATCTCAGCTGCTACGAATTGTGGGTAATCTTAACAGCAATCGGTACATCAGTGAATTGCTGGAGCCCGAATTCGTTCCTTTCCTTCGAGACATTTCTGGAGCGATAATGACCGCCCAATTGTTGCAAGGAATGTTTAAGACTTCTTTTCAGCAGAAGACATACAGCTTCTTCCTTGACCTGCTTATTCGCCGGATATGTCGCCTAGTTAACATGTGTTGGATTTCGTTGGTTGGCATCTCGCTCGTGATCCTCGTCCTACAGGTTCTACAGATGAACTTTGGGCAGGCATACAAACAATATGGCATGCTCTTCCCCAGGCAGTCACTCAAAATCTGTTTGACTCCATGCCACGTCGTATAGCAGCATTTATTGTAGCGCGTGGCGGCTACACCAAATACTGATTTTGGACACTTAATATTGTTTATTTTTGCTTTGAAACTCTAATCACCTCCAGGATATGATCAAATTAGGACAGAAATCCTGCGTAAACTTGTCAATACGAGGGTTATTCGAAAAGTAAGGTTCGTTTTGTAATAAAAACAAAACTACTGTATATATAATTTCAAACTTTTTTTCTTTACCAGTTTCTATATACCTTTAAATATTTTTTCCAAATAGTTTTCAAGTTTATTTAAACACTTGTCACAGCGCTCAATTTCCTCCCCATGATCACTTCATAGAAGCTGCCGCCGGTGAAGAAAGTCACGCAGTTTTCCCTTGTTCATCGTTGCTGAAATGCAGGCTGCCGATGAACTCTTTTAGATCCCAGGTGGTAGCCACTGGATGCGACGTCCGGACTGTAAGGCGGGTGGTCAAGCTGTTCCTAAACAAAAGAGCTGATTAGTTGGGAACAACTTTACCACCCGCCTTACAGTCCGGACCTCGCGTCCAGTGGCTATCACCTGTTCGGGATGTAAAGGGGTTCATCGACGATGAACAAGTGAAAACAGCCTGCATTTCAGCTATCTTTTTATTTTTAAACGATTACGCCATTTACTCTCTAATAAGGGTAAAATCAGCATTTTTAACGCATATGTTATTTCTACTTTAAATTTTTATGACTTTTTTGTGTTAAATATGTCCTCCTTTTCATGCAACAATAAGTAATGACTTTTAAAGGGGTGGTTGTCAAAGAACCAAGCACTGCAACCTTAGGTCTGTTGTACTATCCCCAATGACGATGAAAGAACGATTATGAACGAGACAAACACAAACATCCATGCCCTCGGCGGGATTCGAACCCGCGACTCAATGGTGTCGAGAGCGGAAAGACCTGTACCTTAACCCTCTCGGCCACCGAGCCGGCCTTTCATGCAACAAACTAAGAACCTTATATAATTCCCTGTTTCGGGTATTGTTTAAAGTAAGATTATTTGATCATTTGTCTCCATGGTTCCATAAATATGGGATTTTTACTTTTCAGCAATGGTGTTTTTATACAGGTGTTAAGACTATTGCAAATTCTATCAGATGTACCTTGCATCCGTGTCCCTTTATCTATAAGCTTTTAAGTAGCAATACCGATATCCGCAGTCAAAAGCAATTCCTGTTTCATATACCTAAAGAGTATGATAATATGTCAGTTTATTTTCCATGGAATTTTTGTGGAAAATGGAATCAGTTGCCCAAAGATTTACGAAGGTTAGCCCTGCAGTGTAATAATAAATTGTGTTATTACTCATGTTCTCATTTTAAGGTTAAGTTAAAACAATATGTATTATTAAATTGTTAATTCTTTTGTTTTATGTTACTGATCTTATGTAACGCTCTTATTTTTCCTCACTTATTGTAACGACTGGTATGGGTCAAAATAAATAAATAATAATAATAATAAAACCGCGTGGCTTTCTTCACCGGCGGTAGCTTCTATGAAGTGATCATGCGGAAGTACATTGAGCGCTATGACAAGTGCTTAAATAAACTTGGAAACTATGTGAAAAATTAGTTAAAGGTACATAGAATCTGGTAAAGAAAAAATTTTGAAAATATATATAGTAGTTTTGTTTTTTATTACAAAACGGATCTTACTTTCCGAATAACCCTCGTAGCTTAATGACCCTATTAGTAAATTAGTAAACTACTCATTCTTACAAGGTACATTCCCTGATAGATTCAAGATTGCGTTAGTAATTCCAATATTTAAAGGGGAAACAGTTTGTTTGAAAACTGCAGACCAATATCATTATTGTCACATATTTCATTTTTTTTTTTTGAAAGAATGCTAAAATGTCGCCTCACAACTTTTTTTGGAAAAACATAATATTTTAGCGTTTAAACAGTTTGGTTTTCAAAGAAAAAAGAATACTCAATTAGCAGTCCATAATTTTGTTTCTGATTTTTTTAAAGGACTGAATCCTTTGGCCATTTTTTGGATATAAGGAAAGCTTTCGACTCAGTCGTACATTGTCTCTTACTACAAAAAAATTAGAAATCTATGGCATAAGAGATTAGCAAACCAATGGCTCAGCTTTTATCTAGTTAATAAAAAACAAGCTGTTAGGAGTTAAAGAAAATTTAAGTAAATTTGAAAATTTGAGAAGAGTAATTCCCTAAGGAACTTTTCTGGGCCCAGTTCTGTTCCTAATTTATATAAACGATATTTTTGACATGAATTGGTTTGGTTCCATCAAAGTTTATGCTAATGATTTAGTTTTGACTTATTTAAAAGTGGTTACCGAAATTTTAAAGAAGCCCAACTTGATTTAAAAATATTAACTGTATGGCTATCAAACAATAACATGTTTTTAAAATATAAATAAATTTGTGTATATGCGTTTCAAATTACATTATGATTGTAATACAGATTTAATTCCTAAATATCAAGATTTGGAATATAATAATTACGAATCTTGTCATTGTCCTCTTTTGACTTACACTATCTACCCAAAAGTAATCGGATACTTTCGATTTTAGACTTTTTGTCAAATATCTAGAAAAATATTTGACGAATTATCCCGAAACTTCAGGGCTGTAAGGAGCATGTTACACTTCATATATTTCAGGGAGTTGTCCATTATCAACAGAGGTAGTAATATAATTAAGAATGGTTAAAATTGGATAGATTATAGGGGCACAAGGTCTGCCCCCGACTTGCTAAGATGGTATAAGACACTACATTTTTGTAAACTGGGCAAAAATTACTTTTTCAGTAGTTTCATATGATATATGACAGATTACATGTGGGTCTGTAATTAGTAGCTCTTGAGTAGGCCTCTTTTTTTTGGATAGGCACGATCAACGTTTTCTTGAAGTCAGATGATAGCCGTTGGGAATTAATAATATTTTATAATAAGAATTGAAATACTCTATTGCAAAATTGGCCTCAGTTTTCCATTACGGCCATCGTTAGGTAACCATCCCTTTTAGAGGTTTGCTATTGCCTTTTTATCGTGTAATAGTTTGAATTGATTTAACGTATATTAGTTTGTCGTCCTGTATGGTCTTGGAGACTAAATCTTACTTAGAGCCAAAAGTTTGTTATTGGGGTTGTCAATCCAACTGAGATAGTTATAGCTTTTGTTTGCCGGAAACGCTTGCGGATTTGCTTTTGTGGGCGCGAATATACTTCCATAAATCTAAAATATTTGTTTTATGATTCCCAATTCTCATCCGATTGGTCAGTCGAATCTCCTGTTTAAATTTGTAATTAGCTTCTCTTCGTGTCAGATGCAGGATTCTTCTTAAATCGGGCATATCTTAGTTACTTTTCGTTCCATCATGCAAGGATCTTATCCGATCACTAAGGTCGTTCGTTTCAATATAAGGCCTGCATAAATGAGGACCTGACCGACATTTGTTTCCATTATCCTATATAAGGTATTTACGCACTGAGTGTCAATGTAGGGTATCCAGTTTAAGGCAGGCAAAAGATTTTTAAAACTTAGTCCAATCTACTTTGCGAAAATCATATACGGTTCTAATAAATTTTGACTTTGGCGTATCAACAGTGGAGAAATTCTGAATGCGATATATATTGGCACTGTGATCACACTTGTTCAACGTCGATTGTGTAACTGTAATCTTAAACCAATGTGACGGTAATTCTTGTGAGAGAAGTAACAATAGGACAAAGATTAAATTCTTTACAACATTCAGTCGTTACTTTAGAGTTGAACTCATTCTATTGGCGAAATCTTTCTGAATTATCACATGATATTTGTTTGAGCTTTTTATAAGAGTAGCTCTAGGCATTATTGTTACCACAAAGTTTTTCGCCTTGAAATGATATACTTTCATACCATCCCTTTTTTTTTTCGGCATCCCTTTCGAGTAAGTATATCTGTATATCCTTTAATGCAGAAATTAATCTCCACCACCTGGAAGAAGTCGAAACCATGATGCCGAAATCTTCTCCTCGAAAAACTCAAGAATGAAGATAGATATCTGAAATTTGTCAGTGCGGTCTAATAGAAAATCGTGGTAGCCCAGTTGCAAAGTTGGAAAGTATGAAATTCTGAACATTTTAAAAACGACTTATCAGATCCGAATATCGAGGTTAAATTATCATGAATCACTGTCAAAAATGTATAATTGAAATTTTTTTCAAAGAAGTAAAGTACAATCATGATATAATAACCTAGGATAAAAGTTCTTCTTTCCAGGCTGACTCCAGAAACAATAGTGAATATATAACTCCAGTAGTCTATCATAAAGGAGCAAAACGGCTCACTAGAAAATTAAAAAAATAAACCCCGTCAAGCTCCATCCTCATCACTTAGCTTTGCCACACAAAAAGATCCTGTACAGTTCAATTAATTACTGTGATCATATTCCACAAATACAATATTTTCTGAGAAGTGGATTGAAAGAGGTGGCCCGGTCGTAGCCACCACATTACTTGTTTTCATCCCTTTAGATTCCTTCTTTTGGGAACACGTGAAAGCTATTGTCTACGACATCTCAACACCAACATCAGATTTCAAAAACCACATTAGAAGACTTTGTGGCCGCATGGATCCTGATATGTTGATATCTTAGCAGTGCAGAATGTATATCAAATATGTATAGTAATTTGGCCTAATTTGCTTATTCAGGAACTATCTGATTGGGCCATCAGATAGTTCACCCACTATTTCCTATTATTCTGAATTGACAGATTTCCGCTGCCTATTTTTATTTTTGCGTTATTTGAGAATTTCCTCCCCATCGCAATCTTGCAACTTTCCGCTTCTCTCGGCCGAAATCGATTTCCAATGAGGCAAAACCCTGAGCAGGGAGACTCCGTCTCCCGCCGCGGAAGACGATGAGGCCAGACTCGGCCCATCTCACTATCTGTCTCCGTGGTTTCGTTTGAGTTTGATTCGTAGTTGACATCAATGGATATGGGTCAAGAAAGATTTAAAGTGATACTTACCTCAGCAGCTAGAGCTTGAGCTTCCTTATAGAAAATGAAAAATGTAAACAAATCCATCAGTACAGCGGCTCCATAGTAAATAATTGCATTTATGTGTCCGTTAGCAAACGAACCGGCTTTGAAGCTTCTAAGATATATGCATATGGATATGACGAAATAGAAGATCCAGGCCGCTACAAAATAGTTAAAGATGGCGTTCAGTTTGTTGACATAGGAAGAAATAAGGGAGAATTGGGTTCGTAAACGAATGACGCTTCTTTCAGGACTGTGACGTTTCAAAAAGAAATCAGAGTGCAGGAGAACGTTATACTCTTTGTATCTCAGAGTTAAGATTTTGCACAAGACGCAGAGAGTGATTGCAAAGTGATACATGTAATATTCGAATAATATGATCGATATGCAGAAGAGGATTCCACGAACTTTCGGATGATTCATGAGAAAGTCTATGTTGTAGAATGTAGTCTTCATTGTTTGTTGTGGTACAATTTTCCAGTAAAACAAGATGATATTAACACAAACTGTACTAATTAAAAAGCCAATAATAAGAGTAATCACGAAGAAGTACACGAAGAGGTGCTTGTCGACTTTTTGTTTGTGAACCGCAGAACGGATGGAGTGGTAGAGTTCGTTTAGCTTCCTTTGGTTTCGGAAGCAGGCTACTGATAAGCTGAGAGCAAAGACTGTTTTAATGAGCCTGGTAAAGACTGCCACGAAGCTTTTCAGGTCTTTTTCCTGAATAAAGGTGTAGATATCTCTTGAGGAATTGAGAAGGAAAATCATGCAGTGGAGTCCGAACTCGAATATGAACACAATGTGCAACAGGATCCGTTTTCTAGAAGAGATGTCTGTGAGATAATTGAGGCCAATAAATTGAGTGAAACAAGTGAAGGCTTGAGTAAAGTTACACATGCCGGTTCCGTTAATTCTCAATAACTTCTCCTGATATTGGTTTCAGCATAATTTTCTAAAACGTTTATGATGACCTTTCGCGCTAACTCCACTATAAACGAGGCCTTGAGGAGAAGGCGTCATCTACGGAGACAATTGTGAAAAATTCAGGCCAAAAAATTGATAAACATAACAGAAGCTTTTGGCGAAGACGCTCATGTCGGACATCTGAGGCCTGATCATTTGAGAGTGCAATGGAAAAATAAAGTAAAGTGGACTGTCTCCAGGCGACCAGTTGGTTCTTGTGTGCACGTGGAGTGTTTTTCCTATTTTCGATTAAATACTGAGATGTTTCTATCTTCTGAGTGTTTTTCCTGCAATGTTCCTTTCACGTAATCATAAAACAATCATGACGTGTATCAATTAGTGGTGACTGAGTTTTAATTTACGGCCTGTCGTCATCCAAAAGGAACATAGAAACTAGATTCGTGCAATAAAATGTATACAATATCTCTTGTTTTTGTATTGCTTCGATTTTCTCTAAGAATATTTGTATACTAAAACAAAAAAAATGGCGCTTTCAACAACACATACAATTGTTCGATCACTAATAGATTATTTTAATGTTTTGAATAGCAAAAAATCACGCTTTTTTTTGGTATGAAACACTTTCATTGTAATTAGTTGCATATGAAAAAAAAATAGGAAACGTCTAAAATCAAAGGTTTAGCTTTGCCACAGTCTACAAGAATCAGGGCCGTACTGAGAATTTTTTTCGGCGGGGGGAGGTGGCCCAACAATCCTGCTTCTTGTGGGGGTGGGTCCCCCATGTAACAGATTTAGTTCATTTGGTGCCCAATTTCGGGGGGGGGGGTTGCAGCCCCCTCACCCCCTCCTTGGTACGCCCCTGACAAGAATACATTCTTCTATTGTTGTAGGCTATGGCTTGAGATAGCAGAAACAATCTTTATTGATAAAAAAAAATGAAAAATTTAAATGAATAAAAGATGAAACAAACTTAATCAACAAAGAATTTAAAACAACAATAAAACATTAATTGCGATCAGGTGGCAACGTTAATTATACGTAGAAGTCCACGAGAATTAGTAACAGTCCCTGAAAATCAGGGTTGAGACGGGGATAATGCGAACACCCTAGGCTAGAATTTTAAGCTAATCTAACCTACACTTGAGCTAAGCTAGCTTAACAATAGTCTAGCTTTTTTGTGCGGACGGGGTATTAGAGTTGTGATTAAGTTGGAATATAGCGTTCATAGTAGTCAATCCGTCCAAAGATAAACTGCGTGCACTATGCTCTTAGATTTTAATGAACCTCGTGTCAACATCATTGCTTTTTACAAAATAAACATTTCGTAAATAATTTTATTTATTTGAACAACAGTTTAACTACTAACTTCCAGCTTGCCGCTTAAGGAAAATTATAAACCATTTCGAGTGGTTCCAACACAAACGGTCTTAAACAAATGACTATCTATTGTATAGTATTCATTCAGTAATAGAAAATAAACGAAGATTGCTTTCACGCAAACCGCTTTCGTCTACTGAAAAATCTAACAGTTAATAATCTTTAAGTAGCAAAAAAATTTACCCTGGATCGGGGGGGGGGGGGGAGAAAGATGCCTGAATAGGATACATAAGATATGATACAAGGATATTAATCCGTTTTTGTGCAAATGATCTTGAGATAATTTCATCGAAGGATGTACTTATTTAAGAAATTGTGGGTTCAATCACAGAACATGATGAGCATAGGAAAAAACGACTTCGAATATCTAGATCCTTGATTTAAACAACGGAACACCTGAAGTAGTTTATAGAACAAGTGAAAACGTTGGTGTGGCCCAGGCAGAGCGCATATTACCAATCAGAAACGCTTTTACAACTTGCGCATCTTATTGAACAGACTATAGAATCGCGATCTCAGAATATTGACCAATCGGAAAATTGATTCCGTCTTAGTCTAGAAAGGTAACTGTGGCTTAAATGTAATCAATCATGAGCGAGACTGCCGTCATTTAAAAAAATAAATCCTCTATGCAACAATTGACAAATGATTTTTCATTCACTTTTCCCATCCCTTATCAGGCACCACAGGAAACTGAAGCAGAACCAAACGCGAAAACCCTGATTTCTGTAAATAACAGAAAAGTAAATCTTCAATGATGTCTTGCGTCGTGACCGGGTATGTGAAGACTGGATGGTTATTTTATCTAACGAATTACAATACACTTTGTTTAGTACAAACGGTAGCCAAAGAGTTTGGCTGGAGTCCCATAAAGCTGTGGATCCAGCAAGCGTAATCAAAAACAATTCAAGGTTCTGTTCAGGGTGTCATGGTTTGGTGATTCTTCTGCTGATACGGAACTGGTCCACTGATCCTGAAACTTAGGCCAATCGAATGCATTGAGGAGTTTGTAGTCGAATATTATCCAACCAAAGAAAACTTTCTAATCGCATTAGGGTTTGACGCGACGATAATAACATTTACGGTAATTCCGATAATAACAATTACGGTAGTTATGAGCGCAAATACGAATGGGATCACCACTATATGAGAATAAAAAAATAAGCTAATGAGCCATGAGCTGTTGCTTTCATTTGTTCACTTAATACTGATGCACCAAGGGAAAAACCAGAACACGTAGAGGCGCGTTTCTACCGGCGGCGATCGGGTGGTTTTGATTCCGCTAGGCAAGAAGACAAATGCCCGTGCTTTTCGTCTTCAGCTAAACCGGGCTGAATTGTGCATGGTTCTCGGCTGTATCAGGATCATCCTACCCGGGATATCTTGACCGCAAATCTCTTTTACAATTCACTTGAAATTGCCGCACCTGGGTAGAAGCCCGACCACGAAGACATGCGTTCCCACCGGTGACGATCGGCTGGGTACGATGCGATCAGGCTTTAAGTTCCGTGCTTTTTGAATTCTTGTTGCCAAAAAGTTTTCCTGCTTGAAATGGTAAGGCTTCATTCCATATGACGGCATCCCTTTCGAATAAGTATGTTTGTACTCCGTTTAATTCAGAAGTTAAACTCCAGTACCTGGAAGAAGACGAAACCAGAATGCCGAACCTGTGTTAAAAAATCTGATGATATACAGCGTGGAAAGGAAAATCTGGTTCTCCTTGAATAACTCAGAAATAAAGATCAGTATCTGAAATCTGTCAATGCAGTTCAATAGAAAATGGTGTGTGGTCCAATTGGGCACAATTTTTAATTGCAAAGTTGCAGAGTATGAAAATCTGAGCATTTAAAAAACGGTTCATCAAAATCGAATTCATGGTTCAATATCAATCGACAGATTCTAATATCGACGTTCAATTACCATGAACCGCTGTCAGAGATATGAGATTGAAAATATTTTCAAAGAAGTAAAGTACAATCAGGACAATAATAGCATGGGATAAAAGTTCTTATTCTATTTCCAGACTGGCTCCAGATTCATACTTTGGCCTAATTTGCATATTCAGGAGCAATATGATTGGGCCATTAGCGAGGCCACTCACTGTTTCTTATTGACAGATGTATGTCTTCGTTTTGAGTTTATTGAGAATGATGCACGACTCTACCGTCATCCTGCAACTTTCCTCTTCGGTCGGTCGAAATCGATTTATACACTGCTTTGCAATGAAATTGCCCCACCCACAAGGAGTTATCCGAATGAACCAAAAGTAGGTATACAGCAAGAGATACATCTGAACACACCTTTATTACGTTATGGAGCCAAGACGATGTACAGATTGTCTCAACGGAAAGCGGCATCAGTAGGTTGTGGCACCACCTCTAGCGGCGATGCATTGCTCCAGCCGCAGGTGTAGGTAATCATACAGGTGATGGCTGTCATCTTGGGGTACGTCTGCCCAGGCCTGCTGAACCTGCTGTTCTGGTAACATAGCCTATGGCACCCCAGACCATGATCCAGGCTGTTGGCCTACGATGGTGAAACCGGACGTATTGTTCATTGGCACGTTCCAAAGGTCTGTGCCACACCCGTCCGCTTCTGTCGTCGATGTCCAAACAAAAGCGGGATTAGTCGCTGAAGATCACCGGGCGCCATTCCATTCGTCAGCCCACTCGTTCACGACACCACTGCAGTCGTATCGCGCGGTGCTCAGGTGTCAAAGGAAGACAGAACAATCGACGCCTGGAAGACATTGTCGCGGCGTGTAACCGGCGTGCTATTGTCGCTATTGACACTGGAGCAGTACTGGGAATAGTGATGTTGTCGCGCAGTTGCCGCATGGTAGTGGTTCTGTCCGCTAGCGCTGTTCGCAGTATCCGCCTTTCGGTACGAGCTAACGTGCTTCTCCGGACCCCAGAGCCTGGTCTTCTGGCGTGTGTGCCTTCCTCTCGTCATTGTCTCCAACATCGGCCTACCGTCCGTGCGTCCCTCGACACATGGACAGCAATCTGTCTGGTTGACCATCCAGCCTCGAAAAGGCCAATAATCCGACCTCGTTCAAAGTCCATTAATTGCGTAAACGGTTGTCGTTGTCGTCGTTCGCGGCATTGAGACTGTTGTGCGGATTAAAGACTGTAAGGTCACGAGGCAGTTGCTTCCTCCCTACTGCATGGAACGTCTCGCACAGGCACCACTGTATCAACCCAATGGTCATGTCCCGTGAGCATGCATCAAATCGTTTACTAGTCGGCGGTAGACGCCCCCCCCCCCATTAAATATGGATAAGGTCGGATAACTCCTTGTTGGTGCGGCAATTTCATTGCAAAGGAGTGTAATTAGACTGAAGATGCTGAGGCCAGACTTCGCCAGCCCCAACATACGCATCCGTGGTTTCGTTTGAGTTTGAGTCTTAGTTGATATTTGTGGATATGGGTTAAGAAAGATTTTTAAGTCTTACTTACCTCAGCTGCAAGAGCTTGAGCTTCCTTATAGAAAATGAAAAATGTAAACAAATCCATCAGTATAGTGACTCCATATTGAATGACTGCATTTGTGTGTCCGTAAGAAAATGAGTCGGCTCTGAAGCATCTAAGAAATATGCATATGGACATGACGAAAAAGAAGATCCAGGCTGCTATAAAATTTTTACAGATAGCGTTCATTTTGTTGACATAGGAAGAAATGAGAGAGAATTGGGTTCGTAAATGAATGACTCTATTTTCTGGACATTGACGATTCACAAAGAAATGAGATTGCAGGACAGTGTTATACTCTTTGTATCTCACAGTTAAGATTTTACACAAGACGCCGAGAGTGATTGCAAAGTGATAAATATTAGAATAGGATAATACGCTCCATATGCATAAGAGGGTTCCATATACTTTCGGATGATGCATTGGAAAGTCTTTGTTGTAGAATGTAGTGTTTATTGTTTCTTGTGATATCAATTTCCAGTAAAACAGAGCGAAGTTAACAGACAGAATACCAATTAATAATCCTACACTTAGAGTACATACGAAAAAATACACGAAGAGATGCTTGTCGACATTTTGTTCGTAGATCGCAGAACGTATCGAGTGATAGAGTTCGTTTATCTTCCTCTGGTTTCTGAAGCACGCGACTGATAGAATGAGAGCAAGGACTGTTTTATTGAGCCTGTTTAAGACTGTTACGAATCCTTTCAGGTCTTTATCGTGAATAAATATGTACATATCTCTTGAGGTACTGAGAAAGAAAAGGATGCAGTGGAGTGCGAACTCAAATATGAACACAAAGTGCAACAGGATCCGTTTTTTTGAAGAGATGTCAGTAAGATAATTGAGACCAAACAATTGAGTGAAACAAGTGAAGGCTTGAGTAAAGGTACACATGCCGGGTCAGTTAATTCTCAATAATTTCTTCTGATAATGTCTTCAGTGTAATTTTCTAAAAAGTTTACGATGGCGTTACCGCTAACTCCATTATAAAGGAGGCCTTGAGGAGAAAGCGCACCCACGTGAGATGCTTGTGAAAAATTCCAAGGAAAAAAATTGAGAAACATAAGAGAAGCTTATGGCGAAAGCGCTCGTCTGAGGTCTGGTCGTTTGGGGGTGGAAAAATAAAGTCAGGTGGAGTTAAAAGGAAACACTATTTTCGATTAAAATAATGCGGTCTCTTTTCTGTCAGCTTATTTTTTTCCGCAACCTTCCTTTTACTGAATCATAAAACAATCATGACAGGTATCAAAGGGTCGTAACGGGCTCCCGTCATCTAGAAAAGCACATAGAAACAAAATGTATACACATTAGACAATTTATTAATTCATCTCTTTAATGTTTAATTAGATCGCCTTGTATGCACGCTGTCATACACCTACCATCTGTTGGGTTTGTATACATTCCATTTTGTTTAGGCATGTTTTGTAAACTATAACAAAAAATGACACTTTTTACAAAACATATGCAGAAACTAATCAAAAAGAGTGGATAAAATTAATGATATAAAGGAAGAAACTCTTGTCCACAACAGAAAATGTTTAATGTATATATACACTACTTTGCAATGAAATTGCCCCACCCACAAGGAGTTATCCGAATGAGCCAAAAGTAGGAATACAGCAAGAGATACATCTGAACACACCTATATTACGCTATGGAGCCAAGACGTGCACTCGTTTGTACAGGGTGTCCCAACGGAAAGCGGCATCAATAGATTGTGGCACCACCTCTAGCGGCGATGCATTGTTCCAGCCGCAGGCAATGTTGTCAGGCGTAGGGATTAATCCCTCGGCATAGGGCGTTTTCACTTGAAAAGGGATTAAAGGATTTTCTGAGAAAAAATGCAAAAGCATAGGGTTTTTTTTACTAATCCTTGAAAAATAAATTTAGTGACGATTTAAATTAAATCATGGATGGAATCAGAACGAGGATGAGACTAGAAGACCAATTGAAGACCAGAGCAGCGGCGTGATTATATCATATCATTGTTCTTTTAGTGGATATAGTAGCCAATCCGGTCTCGAGATTTGGCGCTGGCCTCCCATTGTTGCTTTATACATAAGCAAATAAATATAGACAAGCAGCATACACCGAATTGTCGATCAATTAGGGCTTGTTATATTTTTGAAGACTTCACAGGGTTTAATCTTCTCTCTCAATTAAAATTCGTTTTTCATTTCGATAGCTTAAAAGCTAGCATATAATTATTTTTTTTTAATTTTATGATGCGAATTATTTATAAACGCTGTTTTAACTACGTGATTTAAAACTTTTCAATGAAACAATGTATTGAGGATAACCGAGACAGTGAGATATATCGTACCTTCATCTGTTCATGGAAATATCTAAACTGTTGGCTATAGAGGAAGGAGAAAGTGAGGAGGATAAGCAATAAATTGAATGAGCTAGCTTATTTATTGTAACTTTGAAATAGATGTAACCTTCTTATTACTGTCTATAAATAATTTATTTACATATTAGTAGATATGTTAATTTTTTAAGCTTTATTGCGGTTTTGCGTTTATATAATGTCAACCCAAAGTCTGTAAAATTGTTTCTTACTTGTTTAAAATAATAAATTAATTAATAAATTTTGTTATTTGTTTTACTTATTTAATTAAATTAATTCGTTTCTGCGGTGTTATTGAGATTTTTACAGCTTTAGTGTCCATTATACTTCAGTGTCCCAGCAGAGGCTGCTATACTGTTGCTTAGGGATTTTTTGCTTGGCTGAAAGGTATTTTTGCCTCGCAGAGCCTGACAACACTGGCCGCAGGTGTAAGTGATCATACAGGTGGCGAATGTCATCTTGGGGTACATCTGCCCAGGCCTGTTGAACCTTCTGTGTCAGGCCATGGAGATTGCGGGGTGATCGTAAACAACGTCCCACCATGTCCCACACGCGCTCAATTGACGATAGGTCTGGGGACTTCGTGGGCCATGGCAGGCAGTTGAGATCATGCAGACATGCCATGCTCATGTTTGCCGTGTGCGGTCTGGCGTTATCCTGCTGAAAAACCCGCCGAGTATGGTGTGCAGAAAGGGCAGTAATACGGGCTGCAGAATCTCTGTGACGTACTGTTCTGCTGCCAGGGTGACTAAAGGCGTTCTGGTATCGTAGCCGATGGCACCCCAGACCATGATCCAGGCTGTTGGTCCAAGATGGCGATACCGGATGCATTGTTCATTGGCACGTTCCAATGGTCTGAGCCCCACACGTCCGCGTCTTCGTCGGTGTCCAAACGAAAGCGGGATTCGTCGCTGAACACCATCGGGCGCCATTCCACTGCAGTCGTATCGTCCGATGATCAGGTGTCAAAGGAAGACACAATAATGGACGCCTGGCAGACATTGTCGCGGCGTGTAACCGGCCTGCTATTGTCGCTATTGACACGAGAGCAGTACCGGGAATAGTGATGTTGTTATTAACAAACATTATATATAGAAAATATAATTTACTGACCTGAGTTGTCTGTGGATACTTGTATGCAGAGAGACGGTGGATACCACTTTTCCATAAAATGAGCAAACGGAGTCGACTGATTGTCTAAGTGTGTTGCTGAAGAAGCTGACGGAGTCAGCGAATTGTACATACAAATTAGTATTAAACTATTTTTGCGGATTTTTGTTTTCTGCTTTCTCTTGATTATTTTTTTCGTGTGAAACATTTACATTTTAATCATGCTTTTTGGTGTGAAACATTTACAACTGTAATTAGTTGCATATGAAAAAAAAGTCTTGCAACATATAAAAAGTATGGCAAGGTATCGGCTAGACAAGGAAAGCAAATCCCACATATTAGCGGCCTCCTTCTCTCTAAGAGCTAATAAGGTATCTACTTTCTCAATTGAGTCTTACATAATAACATACTAACATTGTTGAGATGAGGAACACTTAGTTATAACGATGGCAGTGACTTTTTGCAAAAGACTCAGTAGAAAAACTAGATTGTGAATTGGCTCTGAAAATTATGATTAAAATGGAAGACAATATGTCCAAAGATAACCTGCGCGCTGTATTGCTCTTAGATTTTAATCAACATCATTGCATTTTACAAAAAAAAACAAAAAACATTTGGTAAATAATTTTTATTTATTTGAAGCAACTGTCTAACTGTTAACTTCCAGCTTGCCGCTTAAGAAAAATTATGACACCAATTCGACTGGTTCCAACAAATACGGCTATCTATTGTATAGTATTCATTCAGTAACAGAAAATAATCGAAGATTGCTTCCACGCAAACCGCTTTCGTGTATTGAAAAATCTAACAGTTAAAAATGTTTAAGTGGCAAAACAATTTACCCTGGGTCGGGCAAGGAAAACAAAGATGCTTGGAAACGGTACGTAAGATATGATACAAGGGTATAAAATCCGTTTTTGTGCAAAATATAAGGGTCGTACAAATGAAAACGAAAATTATTTATTTTATCCAAAGTGTATACAAGGAATTTAAAAATACTCTCCAAATGCGTTAATGCATTTATCCCATTGTGTAACAATTCCTTTATGGAAGAAGTCTTTCGCTTGCGTGTGGAACCATTCCAAAACCTCTTCGTTCACTTCATCGTCCGACTGAACCTGCGGCCTTTCAGATGTTTCTTGAGAGCCCCAAACAGGTGAAAGTCACATGGGGATAAGTCAGGGCTGTAAGGTGAATGCTGCATTGCTTCCCAGTTAAATTTGTTGATGAGGTCTACCGTTGCTTTTGACGTGTGAGGACGCGCGTTGTCGTGGAGATGAAGCATTCATTCTGTAAGAAGTCTAGGACGTTTGCATTTGATGGCCGCGAGCAGTGCCTTCAATGACTTCAGTGTTTCTCCATATCGTGCTGCGTTAACTGTGGTGTCTTTTTCAAGAAAGTCCAGTAAAATCGGGCCTTTGCGATCAAAGAACATGGTCAATATCACCTTCCCCGTGCTATTTGCGATTGCTTTTGATTTTTTCGCGATTTGACTTTAATTTGTTTGCGATTGCTTGTTTCGACGAAGCGATCACTCGCAGAGCTTTGAAGCGCGAGCTATCGTTCTTTCTCACGTGATGCAACGCTTGCAACCTATTGTTCAATTTGCAGGTGGGGTTTCGCAATTGTTGAAAACAAAAACTTACGATCCAACACGTCGTCTTTTTTTTTCACACACAAATTTTCGTTTTCATTTGTACGATCTTTATAGCTCGAGGTAATTTCATTGAAGAATGTAGGGGGGGAGATCAAAAAGTAAGTGCACTAACTCGCCGCAGGAGCGCGCCGTGTGTCGCAATCTTGGGCAAAGCGGAGAAAGGGACATTAACTGCGCAGACGTCGGATAGGACGGTTGCTGTGGTTTCCCGTCATGTTTTGTGTGACTAGCGGGCTAAAAGCAATGGCGCGTCAACTGGATGTCCACTCCAAACTTGAGGTGCGAGCAGCAATCCGATTTCTGTGGGCCAAATGGGTGAATTGCACGGACATTCATCGTGAAGTCACTGCTGTATATGGAAATAGAGCGCCGGTGTGATTTTGTTGCACGATAACGCAATACCTCACAAGGCCCGCCAAACGTACGAACTGCTGCAGCGATTCAAGTGGGAGGTTTGGCAACATCCTCCATACAGTCCCGACTTAGCGCCATGCGACTTTCATCTTTTCGGTAAGCTCAAAATGGAACTCGGTGGACAACGATTTGGAAACGATGAGGAGGTGAAAGCGGCTGTCACCGTGTGGTTTCGATGCATCCGGAATCGAAAAGTTGGTTGATCGTTCGGATAAATGTTTAGGGTCTCCTGGGGACTATGTGGAAAAGTGAACCTACATTGTATGCTGCTATAGCCGTGTTGCTTTTGTATAGGTGGTGTAATAAATGGTCATACCGTGGAAGCGCAACTAACTTTTTGATCTCCCCTCGTACTTATTTAAGAAATTGTGGGTTTAAGAACATGATGAGCATAGGAAAAAACGACTTCGAAAATGGACTCATCTTGCTAGATCCACAACTGAAATAACGAAGCACTTGACAGTAGTTAAAAGCGCCACTGAAAACGTGGGCGTAGCGCAGGGAGAGCGCATATTGCCAATCAGAAACGCTTTTACAAGATGCACATCTGAATGAACAGACTATAGAATCGCGATCTCTAGAGTATTGACCAGTTGGAAAATTTATTCCATTTTAGTCTAAAAGGATAACTGTAGCATAAAGTCAATCAATCCTGAGCGAGACTACCGTCATCTAAAACAGGACATTCTCTATAAAACAATTGACAAGTGATTTTTAACACACTGCTAGTTCCATCCCTTATCTGGCAGAAACATGCAGCATCGGAAATTGAAGCCGATATTAGCGCGAAAACTCCTGAATTTTGTGAAGAACAGAAAAGTGAATCTGCTATGATATCTAGAACTGGAAGGTTATGTTATCTGATGAATCACGATACACTTTGTTTTGAATAAACGGTAAGCAAAGAGTTTAGCTGGAGCCCCATAACGCTGGATCCGTCATGCGTAATCAAAACAATCCAAGGTTTTGATCAGGGTGTCATGGTTTGGTGATTCTTCTGCTGATACGGAACAGGTCCACCGAACCTGAAACTAAGTCCAGCCAAATGAATTGAAGAGTTTTGTAGTCGGATATTCTCCAACCAAAGAAAACTTCTTTCTAATCGCATTAGGGTTTGACGCGATGATAATAACAATTACGGTAATTCTGATTTTGAGTTATGAGTGCAAATTCGAATGGGATCACCACTATATGGGAATAAATGAATAAGTTAACGAGCTATGAGGGTTTGCTTTCAGTTGTTCACTTATACTGATGCATCTAGGCAAAAATCCGACCACGTAGAGGCGCGTTTCTATCGGCGGCGATCGAGTGGTTTTGATTCCGCTAGGCAAGAAGACAAATCCCTGTGCTTTTAGTCTTCAGTTAAAGCGGGGTGCATTGTACAAGGTTCTCGGCTGTATCAGGAATTTTTAGCGCATATCTCTTTTATAATTCACTTGAATTTGTTGCGCATGAGTAGAAGCCCGATTACAAAGACATGCGGTCCCACCTGCGACGATCGGGTGGGTTCGATGCGATCAGGCATTAGGTCTCGCGCTTTTCATCTTAAGGTACTCTTTTCACCACACAATTTTCCGACTTGAAATGATAAGATTTATTTCCATATGGGCGGCATCCCTTTCGAGTAAGTTTATCTGTATCCAGTTTAATTCAGAAGTAAAACTCCAGCAACTGGAAGAAGACGAAACCACCAGCCGAAACTGTGTCAAGAAATTTAATGATAAACAGCATGAAAAGGAAAATCCTGTCCTCCTCGAATAACTCAAGAATGAAGATAGGTGTCTGAAATAAGTAAATGCAGTTTAATAGGATATGGTGTGTGGCCCAATTGAAGCAATTTCTAATTGCAAAGTCGTAACCTTTGAAAATTCTGAACATTTAAAAAACGGTTCATCAAAATCGGATTAATGGTTCAATATCAATCTACAGATCCTGATACCGAAGATAAATTATCATGAACCACTGTCAGAAATCTGGGATTGAAAATATGTAAAAAGAAGTAAAATATAATAATGGCTAACTCCAGAAACGAAAGTGAATACGTATTCTATCAGGCTGACTACATTATTCTATCAAAAAAGGGCAAAACCGTTCACTAGAAAATTAGAAGTAAAAACCCATCAATCCCCCATCCTCATCAGTATCTGTTTAGCTTTGCCACACGAAACGCTCTATATCGCCCTTGATAAAAAACCTTCAGACCCTTCCTTTGGGAACATTTGACAGCTAATGTCTATAACATTTCAACGACAACATCAGAGGATTTTCAAGGACCGCATTAGACGACTTCGTGCCCATATCTATCCTGATACGCTGATATCCTGGCAGTGCAGAATGTATATCAAACTAATGCCTTGGTGCATAACTTGGCCTAATTTGCATATCAGGAACTATCAGAGTAGGCAATCTAATAGGTCACCCACTAATTGCTATTAGCCTGAATTGACGGATTTCCGATGTCTATCTTCATTTTTGAGTTATTTGAGTCATCTTACAGCCTTCCGCGTAAGTCTGCCGAAATCGCTTTCCTATGAGACGGAAGCCTGAGCAGGGAGATCCCGTCTCCCGCCGGCGGAAGTCGATGAGGTCAGGCTCGGTCCATCTCGCTCAATTAAGTCTCCCTGGTTTCGATTGAGTTTGAGTCGTAGTTGATACCAGTGGTTACGGGTCAAGAAAGATTTTTAAGTGATACTTACCTCAGCAGCTAGAGCTTGAGCTTCCTTGTAGAAAATAAAAAATATAAACAAATCTATCAGTACAGCGGCTCCATAGTAAAGAATTGCATTTATGTGTCCATTAGCAAACGAACCGGCTTTGAAGCTTCTAAGATATATGCATATGGATATGACGAAATAGAAGATCCAGGCCGCTACAAAATATTTAAAGATGGCGTTCAATTTGTTAACATAGGAAGAAATAAGGGAGAATTGGGTTCGTAAACGAATCACTCTTTTTTCAGGACCATGACGTTTCAAAAAGAAATCGGATTGCAGGAGAATGTTATACTCTTTGTATCTCAGAGTTAAGATTTTGCACAAGACGCAGAGAGTGATTGCAAAGTGATAGATGTGATATTCGAATAATACGGTCGATATGCAGAAGAGGATTCCACGAACTTTCGGATGGTTCATGAGAAAGTCTATGTTGTAGAATGTAGTCTTCATTGTTCCTTGTGGTACAGCTTTCCAGTGAAACAAGATGATATTAACACATACTGTAGCAATTAATAAGCCTACACATAGATTACTCGCAAAAAAGTACACGAAGAGATGCTTGTCGACATTTTGTTTGTGGACCGCAGAACGGATGGAGTGGTAGAGTTCGTTTAGCTTTCTTTGGTTTCGGAAGCAAGCAACTGATAAGGTGAGAGCAAAGACTGTTTTAATGAGCCTATTAATGAGTGCCACGAAGCTTTTCAAGTCTTTTTCCTGAATAAAGGTGTAGATATCTTTTGAGGAATTGAGAAGGAAAATTATGCAGTGGAGTCCGAACTCAAATATGAACACCAAGTGCAGCAGGATCCGTTTTCCAGAAGAGATGTCTGTGAGATAATTGAGGCCAATAAATTGAGTGAAACAAGTGAAGGCCTGAGTTGTTCAGTTAATTCTCAATAAGTTCTCCTGATATTGGTTTCCTTGTAATTTTCTAAAAAGTTTATGATGACGCTTTGCGCTAACTGCACTATAAACGAGGCCTTGAGGAGAAGGCGTCATCTACGTGAGACAATTGTGAAAAATTCAGGCCAAAAAATTGATAAACCTAAGAGAAGCTTATAGCGAACGCGCTCATGTCGTATATCTGAGCTCTGATCGTTTGTGGGTGCAATGGAAAAATAAAGTTAAGTGGACTGTCTCCAAGCGTCCAGTTGGTTCTTGTTTACACGTGGAGTGCTTTTCCTATTTTCGATTAAGTACTGAAGTGTTTCTATCATCGGAGTGTTTTTCCAGCAACCTTCCTTTCTCTGAATCATAAAACAGTCATGACATGTATCAAACAGTGGTGACTGAGCTTTAATTTACGGCCTGCCGTCATCCAGAAAGTAACATAGAAACAAAACTTTTACAACAAAATGTATACAACATCTCTTGTTTTTGTATTGTTTCGATTTTCTCTAAGAATATTAGTAGAACAGAACAAAAAAATGATGCTTTCAACAAAGCATACAGTTGTTTGATTACTAATAGATTATTTTAAAGTTTTGAATCGCAAAAACCACGCTTTTTTGTATGAAACGTTTACAATAGTTGCATATGAAAAAAAAATCCTGCAACATATGAAAAGTCGCCTAGACAAGGAAAAGCAGATGTTTTATGCATTGTTTAAGCACTAATGAAGAGTTTGTCCTACATATTAGCTGCTTCCTTCTTTTTAAGGGCTAGTTCACTCACTACTTTCTCAACAAAGTCTTTAACAATAATAGACTAACATTGTTCATATGAGAAGTTTTACAGGTTTGGACAAAATATTATGAACACATATTATTTTAGACGTTTTGTTGAATATCTAAAAGTGCTTGACGAATTATCCTGAAAAAGAGCAAGTTACAGTTCATATATTTCAGTGAAGGCTTTGTTCCAAAAGCGAATAGGAGACTAGGAACAGATTGAACAAAAAATATAATGTTTGGGATCATCCTGTAAAAAAATCATGCTTGAAATGTGTTGTAGCTATAGCATATGCTTATGAGGCTTATTTTACTTATCTGTGTTCAACGGTTGTCCGTGTTTGCGCGATCGCCTCTGATGCCCGAGTACGCGGGTTCGATCTTGGCCGAGGACGACGAGGATTTTTCGGGGGGAAATCCTGAGATCACGCACTTCTCCGGAAGGGGAGTAAAGCGGTTGGTCCCGTGTAGTTATTTGCCGGCTGCACGTTAAAGAACCCTTGCGAGGCAAAATTTGCGGCCCCTATAACGCCGTCCCGATATGAGCAAAGCAATTGAAAAGGACGTTAATACTAAAACAAAACCAAAAAAAAAAAAAATCATTTGTACGAGAATAGCATGTACAGGGTAATTCAAAATTCAATGTACAAACTTTTAGGTTATGTAATATGGGCGATTCTAAGCAAAAAAGTTCATATGACCATGAGTCCGATTTTGAACGATAACTGAGATATGAAGAGAAATAAAAATGCCGCCACCAAGATCAACAAGTTAATAACTCAAGTTTCGTAATGCCTAGGATAATGTATTTTGGAGGAACAATGTGATACGTAAAATTGTGTATACGTTAAAATTTGATCGAATTTCAACGTCTAGTTTCGAGTTACGCACTTAACATCCTAACACATGCTGGTTAGTACTCGCATGTGAGCACTGTTACGATTTTGAATGCGTAACTCGGAAACTACACGTTAAAATTCGTTCAAATTTTAACGGTATGCACAGTTTTATGTATCCTATTATCCCCCCAAACTTCATCATCCTAGATGGTATAGAAGCTGAGTTATTAACTTGTTGATCTTGGTGGCGGCGTTTTTATTTCTGATCATATCTCAGTTATCGTTCAAATGAGGACCCATGTTCATATGAACCTTTTTTTGCTTTGAATAACCCCTCTACCTCCCCTAAAACTTTGTACATTGAATTTTGAACCGCCCTGTATATTTATGGAGATATAAACGTTTCTTTAGAAAAAATCGAAAGTGTTACCTAAGTATTTTGTTTATAACATGCAGGGTTTTCAACTCATTACAATGCCATTTTCAGCAAACTTGACAAACAGAATAAATAAGTATTAAATATCTATTTAAATATGAGCATTTTTACTAAATAATGTTTAACTGCGCATGTGCAAGCGTTACCAAAATGTCTTTTGCATAATTTATTAGCCAAATGTATAGTATTACTCCTATAGAAAGCCCAAGCAAATAGTTTGAAATTCAAAAAGATATCGCCGATAGAATGATTTGAATTTCAGTTGCTCTCATAATAATCGAAACGATAAGGGGTTTTCTCCAAATTTTTAGGGTCGAGGCTGTCATAAGACCAAAGGCGAGCTTACGGCATATTGGCTTGATATCAGTAGAAGTTGAAGCTGATACTAGTTCCGGTCCAAAAATAAAAAATCGGTAACGCTTGCACATCCGCAGTTACACGTTATTTAGAAAAAATACTCATATTCCATCAAATATTTATTACTTTAATATTGTGATTGCAGGTTGTTGTCTCTACTGTTGTACGTCAAGTTCCCTGAAAATGGCATTGCATTAGGTTGTTATAAACCCTGCATGTTATAAACAAAAAAAACTTACTAAAAATTTCGATTGTTTTAAAGAAACCTTTATATCTCCATTAATATACGTGCTATTCAAATTGTTCTAGATCACCTTGCCTGCTATTCTCATTTAAATGATCACAGATAAGTAGTAATCATATGCTACAGCTATAAAGCATTTCAAGCATTATCTTTACAGGGTATTCCCAAAGGTTATTTTTTTGGTGCAACTTATTGCTGGTCCCTTATCCTCCTTCGGGGCAAAACCTTCCCTGAATATGCGAGGTGTAACATGCTCTTTACACTCCTCAAGTTTCAGGATAATTCGTCAAGTATTTTTCTAGATATTCGAAGAAACGTCTAAAATCAAAGGTGTTCATATCAAATCCTTGTAGTTAAAACAATCTCAGTGCATTGTTAATAAATTAGATCATGAATTACCCGTAAGAGTTGTGATTAAGTTGGAAGATAACGTTCGTAGTAGTCAATCCGTCCAAATATATTCGGATTTATTAAATTAAATTAACATTTGTTAAATTATATTTATTTGAAGCAACTGTTTAACTTCCAGCTTCGCGCTTAAGAAAAATTATAACACCAATTCGAGTGGTTCCAACACATACGGTCTCAATCAGAGAGCAATCTTTAGCATAGTATTCATTCAGTTATAGAAAATAAACGAAGATTGCTTCCACGGATAGGTCCGGGAAAAGAAAGATGCCTGAAAAGGGTACGTAAGATATGATACAAGGATGTAAACACTTTTTCGTGCAAAATACTTTGAGGCAATTTCAATGAAGGGTGTACTTATTTATTATAAGAAATTGTGGGTTTAGTCACAGAACATGATGAGCATAGGCAAAAAAGACTTCGAAAGTGGACTCATCTTGCTAGATTCACGATTGAAATAATGAAGTATCTGACAGTTGCTTATAGCACAAGTGAAAACGTGGGCGTGGTGCAGGAAGAGCGTATATTGCCAACTAGAAAAGCGTACATCTGTCAAATGCACATCTGATTGAACAGACTATAAAATCGCGATCTCTAAGAGTATTGACCAATCGGAAAATTGATTCCGTCTTAGTCTAAAAGGGTAACGGTAGCGTAAAGGCGAGACTGCGAGACTGCCATCATTTAAAACAGGACATCTTCTATGCAACAATTGACAAATGACTTTAATACAGGGTGTTCCCATCCCTTATCGGCAGAAACATGCAGCATCGGAAACTGAAGCGGATCCATACGCGCAAACCCCTGATTTCTGCAAGGAACGGAAAAGTGAATCTACAATGAATTTAGAACGTCGTGACCAGGTATGTGAAGACTGGAAGATTGTTATCTGATAAATCACATAACTTTGTTTTGAACAAACGGTAGACAAAGAGTCCCATAAAGCAGTGGATGAAAACAATTCAAGGTTCTGATCAGGGTGCCATGGTTTGGAAATTCTTCTGCTGATACGGAACAGGTCCACCGATTCTGAAACTCAGGCCAGCCGAGTGCATAATAACAATTACGGTCATTCTGATTTTGAATTTTGAGCTCAAATTCGAATGGGATCACCATGGGATTATGAGAATAAATAAGTATGTTAACGAGCCATAAGCTTGTGCTTTTAGTTGTTCACTTAATACAGATGCACCTAGGCAAAAACCCGAACACGTAGAGGCGCGTTTCTATCGGCGGCGATCGGGTGGGTTTGATTCCGCTAGGCAAGAAGACTAATTCCTGTGCTTTTCGTCTTCAGCTAAAGCTGGTTGAATTGTACAAGGTTATCGACTGTATCAGTATCGTCCTACCCGCGAAATTTTTAGCGCATATCTGTTTTACAGCAGGAGTTATTCACTTGTAATTGCTGCACATGGGTGGGTTCGATGCGATGATGCTTTTCATTATATGGTATTCTTTTTAACACAAATTTTACGGCTTGTAATGATAAGATTTCTTGCTATATGACTGCATCCCTTTCAAGTTATTATATCTGTATCACTTTTAATTTAGAAGTTAAACTCCAGCACCTGGAAGAAGACGAAACTGTGTCAAGAAATATCATACAGCGTGAAAGGAAATTCTGGTCCTCCTCGAATAACTCAAGAATGAAGATAGGTATCTGATATCTGTCAATACAGTTTAATAGCAAATAGTGCGTGGCCCAGTTGGACACAATTTATAATTGTAAAGTTGTGAACTATGAAATTCTGAACATTTAAAAAACGGTTCATTAGAATCGGATTAACGAATCAGTATTAATCTACATATCCTGATATCGAAAGTAAATTATCATGAACCACCGTCATAAATGTGCGATTGAAAATATTTTCAAAGAAGCACAATCATGTCAAAATAGTCTGGGATAAAAGTTCTTATTTTATTTGCAGGTTGAGTCCAGAAAAGAAAGTGAATACATAACTACATTACTCTATCAAATACGGTTCAGTAGAAAATTAGAAAAAAAAATCTATCAATCTCCCATCCTCGTCAGTATCAGTTTAACTATGCCACACAAAACCTCTTGTATCGCTCAGTTAAGTACCCTGATGACAAGTCTATATTGAACGCAGCATTTCCTAAAAAGTGGATTGAAAGAGCTGGACCGGTGCCGTACTACCGCATCACTTGATTTCGCTCTTTCAGATATCTTCCTTTAGGGACATATGAAAACTGTTGTCTACAACATTCCATCAACAACATTAGAAAATCTAAAGGACCGCATTAGACGACCTATATGTTGATATCCTAGATGTGCAGAAGTTTATAGCAAACTCGTGCGTTTTGCATAATTTGGCCTTATTTGTAAATTCAAGAGCAATCTGATTGGGGCATCAGAGAGGTCACCCACTAACAGATTTCATTTTTGAGTTATTTAAAAAGGATTGCTCGAACCTATCGTCATCCTGCAACGTTCCCCTTCTGTCGGTGGAAATCAATTTATAATTAGACTGAAGACGCTCAGGCCAGACTCCGCCCGTCCCCCATTCGCATCCGTGGTTTCGTTTGAGTTTGAATGTTAGTTGATATGGGTTAGGAAAGATTTTTGAGTGTTACTTACCTCAGCAGCTAGAGCTTGAGCTTCCTTGTAGAAAATGAAAAATGTAAACAAATCCATCAGTATACCGACTCCATAGTGAATGACGGCATATATGTGGCCGTAAGAAAACGAATCGGCTCTGAAGCATCTAAGGTATATGCATATGGATATGACGAAAAAGAAGATCCAGGCTGCTATAAAATTTTGACAGATATTGTTCATTTTGTTGACATAGGAAGAAATGAGAGAGAATTGGGTTCGTAAACGAATGACTCTTTTTTCAGAACATTGGCGATTCACAAAGAAATCAGATTGCAGGACAGTGTTATACTCTTTGTATCTCACAGTTAAGATTTTACACAAGACGCCAAAAGTGATTGCAAAGTGATAAATGTTAGAATGGGATAATACGATCGATATGCATACGAGGGTTCCATAAACTTTCGGATGATGCAGGAGAAAGTCTTTGTTGTGGAATGTAGTGTTCATTGCTTCTTGTGGCTTCCAGTAAGACAGAACGACGTTAACAGACAGAGTACCAATTAATACTCCTACACTTAGAGTACATACGAAGAAATACACGAAAAGATGCTTGTCGACATTTTGTTCGTAGATCGCAGAACGTATCGAGTGATAGAGTTTGTTTATCTTTCTCTGATTTCTGAAGCAGGCGACTGATAGAATGAAAGCAAGGACTGTTTTAGTGAGCCTGTTTAAGACTGATACCAAGCTTTTCAGGTGGTTTTCGTGAATAAAGTTGTAGATAGTTCCTGAGGAACTGAGAAGGAAAATGATGCAGTTGAGTGCGAACTCGAATATGAACACAAAGTGTAACATGATCCGTTTTTTAGAAGAGATGTCAGTGAGATAATTGAGACCAAAAAATTGAGTGAAACAAGTGAAGGCTTGAGTAAAGCTACACATGCCGGATCAATAATTTTCAATAATTTCTTCTGATAATGGCTTCAATGTAATTTTCTAAAAAGTTTTTGCGATGACGTTAGCGCTAACTCCACTATAAAGGAGCCCTTGAGGAGAAAGGAGAGATATAAAGGCCCTACGTGTGAGATACTCGTGAAAAATTCCAAACTAAAAATTGAGAAACATAATAGCAGCTTTTGGCGAAAGCGCTCATGTCGGTTATCTGAGATCTGATCGTTTGTGGGCGCAATGGAAAAATAAAGTCAAGTGGAGTTAAAAGGAAACACTATTCTCGATTTAAGTAATGCGGCCTCTTTTCTGTTCTCTGAATTTTTTTCCCGCAACGTTCCTTTCACTGAATCATAAAACAATCATGACAGGTATCAAAGAGTGGTAAATTTTAATTTACGGCCTCCCGTCGTCCAGAAAGGAACATAGAAACTGGACTAGTACAACAAAATGTATGCACATCAGACAATTTATTAGTTCATCTCTTTAATATTTTATTAGATTGCCTTGTATGCAGGCAGTCATACACCCACTAAACAAATGTCCTGCACCATTTTGTCTAGCCATGTTTGTAAACTAGAACAAAAAATGACGCTTTTAATAAAACATATACAATTCTTCGATCACTACTAGATTATTTTAAAGTTTTGAATCGCAAAAATCACGCTTTTTTGTGTGAAACATTTACAGTTGTAGTTAGTTGCATATGAAAAAACCTGCAACATATAAAAAGTTTGGCAAGATATCGGCTAGACAAGGGAAAGTAGATGTTTTTTCCGTTGTTTAATATAGTGAGGCTTCTGTCCCACATATTAGCTGTTTGCTTCTTTCTAAGGGCTAGTTCAATATCTACTTCCTCAATTGAGTCTTTAGCAATAACATACTAACATTGTTGAGATGAGGAACACTCAGTTATAACGATTCAGTGTTTTGCTTCAAAAGACTCAGTGGAGAAAGTAGGTTGTGAATTGGCTTTGAAAGTTGTGATTAAGATGGAAGACAATGTGTTCAAAGATAATCTGCGTGCTATATTGCTCTTATATTTTATGAAGCCTTGCGTCGACATTGCTTTTTACAAAATAAATATTTGGTAAATAATTTTATTTATTTGAAGCAACTGTTTAAATGTTAACTTCCAGATTGCCGCTTAAAAAAAATTAAAAAACCAATTCGAGTGGTTCCAACACATATGTTTCTTAAACAAATAGGGCTATCTATTGTATAATATTCATTCAGTAATCTGTTAAAGTGTCCGTGATTGTTCTGGCATCACGTAAAAACTACTTGACGGATTTTGATGAATCTTAGTATGGTTTTTGCTTATAGTCTGGGTCTTCACATAGGGTACTTTTTTTCTGCGTGAAAATATCTCATTCCCACAGGAAAAATCCAAAAAGGGCCAGTGGTGTGGTAGTTATTCTTGCCAACAGATGTCGCCACATATATAGGAGCTATGCCTTCTAAATATGCCTTTCTCAGGACTCAAGAAATGACTACGAGAATGAGACAAATAAATGAAGGAAATAAATGAAGAACGAGATGGTTTTAGTTTATAACTTAGTATAGTTATAGGTTATAGTCTGGCTCAACATTTAGGTTACTTTTTTTGCGGGAAAATGTCACATTCCCATGGGTAAATACATACACTTGATCCATGTGATGTTCGCTTGCCAATGCACGAATTTAATTCGCGAGTCACTTTGAAGGTTTGGAATTCAGAAACAGATATCATATGCGCATTCTCCGTCGTGCATGATCTACACATTATGCACGCGTTTCTTGCACGCTGTTCTTCATTGCCAGTGCGTTCAGTTATCGTGCGTTTGGTGCGCGCACGAAACACACTAGCCAGAGGCGGGGGTTGCTCAGTGTATTGAAGATGGCGGAAGAGCAATGAGGAAACCGAAACACAACTATCAAAAGTGAAACAGTGAATATAGATGGAGAAATTACAGAGAAGCTTAATTCAGGTTATTTGATTTCCTCCATAACACTTTCAAGCAAATCATCGTCACTGCTACTTTCGTCGACAGCATATGCTTATTTCCGACTGTTTGGATGGTATTAAGCATTGACATGGTATCGAAACTTTTCTATCACGGTTCGCCATTTGCAAAAATCGCGGGTTTATCGTTTACGCTCTGTTCTTCTTGGGGCTGCCTAAACTCCATGAATCGCACTGCACGGTGCACAGTGATCACGTGACTCACTCTCACGATAGTTCATTTCGTGCGCGATGGAGAATGCGCCTCATGTTTTTGATATCATGGAAATGCGGGGGGCCATTTCTGATCGTTTAAGACAGAACGCCAGCCTGTGTAAAAAGATATCATGTTTTTGATAATAGTTCACTTGCACAATTTTCATTGTTTAATTTAAAAGTAAAATAAAATTTCAATGAGATTGTTCATTTCTCTGAAAAATTGTTAATTTCTTTAGGTGGAGTTTTTTTATATGACGAAGGTGGCAACTCTAACTCCAGTTTTGATACCCTTTTCCTTTTCGTATTGGTTGTTGTTGTTTAGTCTGCAGTTTTTGTACTTGGTCTGCAGTTTTTGTACTCTTTTCGCTCTGTCTTTCTCCGCTCTGAGTTCTAAGTGAGCGGAGCCGCGGGCACAACTTGTAGAAAATAAACGAAGATTGTGTGTGTATCGTTTCGTTCGGTACCGAAGGTCGTGACTCATTCATAATGAACGAGTTTTCTTGAGCCAAGTCTATTACTCAGTAGGGGCCTTTCTCCTTTCTACGTTACCAATGAAATGATAATAATGAAAAGGGACAAACACAAACATCCATGCCCTCGGCGGGATTCGAACCGCGACTCCCTGGTCTCGAGAGCGGAAAGACCTGCGCCTTAACCCTCTCGGCCACCGAGCCGGCTATGAAATCCCTTTCGCCCATTGATAAATCTAACAGCTAATAATCGTTAAGTGGCAAAAAATTTACCCTGGGTCGGGCGAGGAAAACAAAGATGCTTGGACGAGAGTTTTGACCAAGTAGCCAACAAGCGGATTGATGTAGTTGCATTGGCGCTTGAGGGGTTGAATTATGTGGGAGGAATTAGACCTACAGCCATAGCAACGACTGAAGAAACGGAAATCAAAGTTTTGTATCATTTTCATTCTATTTTCCTTCCACTTTCAAACCACGTACATCATTCTGCACATGCATTGCGTAAAACTCACTCAGCTATGCGCAGCATTCCGGGTAGAACTAGTAAAGAGCCATAGATGGCCATGAATTTTTATTGTAGTAATTGTAAGCTTTTTATTGTAGTAATATTCATTTTTGCAGTATATTCACATTTAGATAAAGGGAGTTTTCGAATAACGATTCTAATTAGTCCCGGAAGGTGTGTCGTGAGTCGAACCATCATTTTTTTAAAAGAAAAATATCAAGGAAATCGCCATTTTTAAGTCGTAAGTGGGAAGCAAACGTCGTAACATCGAAACAGTGGTGGTAATTTATAAATGTCGTCAGTACGAAACGTCGTAAGTTTAATCGTCATAAATCGAGGACTCTCTGTATTGCAAAATTTCATCAAAAAACAGCCCGAACAACGCCGGGAATGTCAGCTAGTTTTAACGAAAATTAAAAAAAAAAAACAACTGGTTGTTTGGATATCTGTCCAGGCCGCTAAGCAATGGCAGACAGGAATTTTGGTCCCTATCTTCAAAAAGGGAGATCAGAGAAATTGCGACAACTATCGAGCCATCTCTTACTCAACATTCCTGGGAAAGTGTACGCTAAGTATCTGTAGAAGAGAACTCGGGAAATAGTCGACTCCAAACTATCGGGCCGGTCAGGTGGCCGAGAGGGCTAGGGCGTAGGCTTTTTAGTTCTCGAGTCCGCTTGGTCGTGGGTTCGAATCCCACCGTGGGCATGGATGTTTGTGTTTGTCTCGGGCTGCGTACGGATATAACTTGTGTAAAAGGCGCAAAATAACCTTAGTTGTCGACGCCAAAAATTCTAATAAACCAACCAAGCAACCAAACTTTCGGGGAACAGCGTGTTTCTGACCTGGCCGAAGCATTACGGGTCACATCTTCGCTCTAAGGCAAATCTTTGAGAAATCCTGGGAGCATGCAAAAGATGACTACGCTTGCTTTGTGGACCTCGAAAAAGCATACGACAGAGTTCCTCGGCAGAAGCTCTAGCAAGTGTTGCAAAAGTATGGAATGAATGGGCGATTACTGGTTGCTATCATGTAATATCTCTGGTACGAAAGCTCCGAGATGTGCGTCCGGATAAATGGCATTACTGTGTTGGACTCCGCCAAGGGTGCGTATTGTCGCCCATTAAGTCACGACGCTTTATTGACTGGATAGACAGGGGCAGCCGAGGCGATGAGCGTGTTTGTGTGGGCGACTGCTTGGTGGAGAGGTTGCTCTCTGCTGACGACCTTGTCCTCCTTAGTTTTTTCGCACCAACCTTCAACATGCACTGGACCGGTTTGCAGCCAAATGTGAAGAGGCCGGGATGAAGCTCAGTGTGGTTAAGACCGAGGTTCTGGTCCCTTCAAGACAGCCTGCTCAGTGCGTTCTCCATGTTAGGGGAGCCTCATTGAGACAGGTGGAGAAGTTCAAGGAGCTCGGGATTGCATTCACGAGTGATGGGCGTTAGGATAAAGAATTGGATGCCAGGATCGGTGCAGCAAGCTGTGTCAGACGTAAACTGTGGCGATCCGTGGTAACAAAACGTGAGCTGGAAAACAGAGCCAAGCTCTCTGTTTTCAAATCTATCTTTGTCCCCATTGTCACTTATGATTATGAGTCTTGGGCAATGACTGAAAGAGTGCGATCGCGGATACAGGCAGCCGAAATGAGATTCCTGAGAGGGGAAGTAGGTGTTACGCTACTAGATACAGCAGCACAATAAGGGAGTCTAAGTGTTGAGCAGCTACTTCTCTGCATTGAAAGATCTCAGTTGCGCTATTATGGCCACGAGATACGGATGCCGCAATCTGGTCTTCCTAGGTAGTTGTTATTTTCCAAGTCAGTGGGTAAGAGAGACCAAGGGATCGGCCTAGAACTAGGTGGCTAGACTACATGGAGAATGTGGGTTCGAGTCGCTTGGGTATTACCATGGAGGACATGCGCCTGATGGCGGAAGATCGTGATCGCTGGAGATGCTCCATAAGGCTACTGCCCCCGCGACCCTAACGGATAAGCGGGGTTGAAAAGTATGTAAGAACACTTTTCTTGGAATCAGAACCCCTTGCATCTAACATACAAGAAGCCGTGGATCCGTCGATATAGCTGTACGAGAAAGTAATTAAATATTATAATGTATTTTATAATAGAATTATTAATTTATCTGATATCCCATATAATTCAGAAGATAACCGATAAAATCTCTAGTGCATGGTGAAAGACTAAGTAAACCTTTTTGTTTTGCACTATGCGCCACCGTGGTTTCGTTTGAGTTTAAGTCTTATTGATATCAGTGGATTTGAATTAAAAAGGTTTTTTGGAGTTACTTACCTCAGCAGCTAGAGCTTGAGCTTCCTTGTAGAAAATGAAGAATGTAAACAAATCCTGCAGTAAACCGATTATATAGTGAATGAGTTCAAATATGTGTCCGTAAGCAAAATAGTCGGGTTTGAAGCATCTAAGGTATATGCATATGGATATGACTAAAAAGAAGATCCAAGTTGCTACAAAATTTTTAAAGATGGCATTCATTCTGTTGACATAGGAAGAAATGAGAGAGAATTGGGTTCGTAAATGAATGACTCTTTTTTCAGGGACAGGGCGATTCACAAATAAATCGGATTGCAAAAGATTGTTATACTGTTTGTATCTCAGAGTTAAGATTTTACACAAGACGCAGAGAGTGATTGCAAAGTGATAAATGTTAGAACGGGATAACACGATCAATATGCCGAGGAAGATTCCACGAACTTTTAGATGTTCCATGACAAAGTCTATGAATGTAGTGTTCATTGTTTCTTGTGGTTTTAATTTCCAGAAAAACAGGACGATGTTAAAACTCAGTATACCGGTTAATACTACAAAACATACTGTACGTACGAAGAAGTACACGAAGAGATGCTTGTCGACATTTTGTTTGTAGATCGAGGAACGTAACGAATGGTAGAGTTCGTTTATCTTCTTTTGGTTTCTGAAGCAGGCGGCCGATAGGATGAGAGCAAGAACTGTTTTAGTGAGTCTGTTAAAGACTGTTACAAAGCTTTTCAGGTGTTTTTTCTCAATAAAGTTGTAGATAGGTTTTGCGGAACTGAGAAAGAAAACGATGCAGTGGAATGCGAACTCGAATATGAACACAAAGTGCAACAGGATCCGTTTTCTAGAAGAGATGTCAGTGATATAATTAAGACCCAAAAATTGACTGAAACAAGTGAAGGCTTGAGTGAAGGTACACATGCCGCTTCAGTTAATTTTCAGTAAGTTCTCCTGATAATGGTTTTAGTGTCTAAAACGTTTATTATGACGTTTAGCGCAAACTTCACTCTTAACACGGCCTTGAGAAGAAAGAATCACCTACTTGAGATATTGGTGAAAAGTTCTAAGCAAAAAATTGAGAAACTTAAGAGAAGCTTTTAGCGAAAGCGCTCATTTCGAATGTCTAAGGTCTGATCGTTTGTTGATGAATTGGAAAAATAAAGTAGACTGTCTCCATGCGTCTACTTGGTTCTAGCGTGTCACGTGAAGTGTTTTTCCCGCAAACTTCCTTTCACTGAATCATAAAATAACCATGACAGATATCAAATAGTGGTGACTTAGAGTTTTAATTTACAGTTTCCCGTCATCCAGAAAGTAACCTAAAAATTAGACTCGTGTAACAAAATGTATACACATTAGACATATTATTATTCATCTCTTTAATATTTTATTATATCGCTGAGTAAGCAGGCTGTCATACACGCACTAAACAAATGTCCTGCACCATCTGTTGTGTTTGTATGGTTTCGATTTTTTATAAGCGTGGTTGTAGCCGAAAACAAAACATGACGCTTTCAACAAAACATATACAATTGTTTGATCACTGCTAGATTATTTTAAGGTTTTGAATACTTTTTTTTTGTGAAGCATTTACAGTTGTTGTTAGCTGCATATGAAAAAATCCTGCAAGATATAAAAAAGCGTGGCAAGGGAAAGGAGATGTTTTTATCCGTTGTTTACGTACTAATGAGGCGTCTGTCCCACATATTACCTGTTTGCTTCTTTCTAAGAGCTACTTCCTCAATTGAGTCATTTATATAAAATCAACGACGGTGGACGTTGTCATAACAAAGAAAAAATCTAACAATGGGTTATTTCCCGATTATACAAACGGGTGGGTTGAGTTCCAAATACTACCTTCGCCCCCTAATTCCCCAGACCTCAACCTAATCGCGAACCTTTGGGATCACCTCGATCGTCATGTGCATGCTATGGAACAACCACCGCGCACCCTTCAGCAGCTATCGGATGCTTTACAGTGTGCATGGCAACAGTTACCAGTAAAAACCTACCAGAATCTTATTGGCTCACTCCCACGCCGTCTAGCTGCTGTCCGTGCCGCTAAAGAATGTGACTCGACTCTGTAGTTGTGAGGGTAGTCACATATCAGGCGCACAAGTAATAAGTATCTAGATGGTACCTGTATGATTCTGTAGGTCCCTTATTAGTTGGGTGTTTTGAATAGCTCATGGGAGCGTTACATATCAATAGTCTACGGCCCATGGCTGCCACCGTTGACTGAGGAGGTAGCTGATGGGACCAAGAGGATTTCGGTGGTCCTCCCTGTCTGTAGTCCAATATAAGGGCAACTCGACGCGTTCTTGCGTCACCAAGAGGTGTACTTATTAGCTTCTGCTAAATCGCCTGAACGCCTGCCTCACATCCACGTTGCTAAAATTGAGCCTCTTGCGCAGCCATGGCTTTAGTCCGTGTCACACGATTCCATTTGTAAACCTGTTGTGTATCAGCTTTAAGAACTGTATAGTAGTAATTAAATCCCCTAGCCTGCGTGCTGACTTATTAATATCTTAGCAGATTGAAATTGTAACTGTTCATTGGATTGGGCCCTGCGCTTAACTAGATATGTATATTCTGTTTTCTTTTGGATATTAAATTATGAATTGTTTTGACCCCGTCTACCATGTTTCCAATACCTTTTCCTGCACTCCTCAAGTTCTCAACCCTGCCGCACCACTCTCGCGTCGTTTGTCTAGTGATTAGTCGACTATTGTGTCAGCTGACGCGGGGACGTTTCGGCTCAAAATAAATAAGTTAATGAGCGATGAGCTTCTGCTGTCAGTTGTTCGCTTAATACTGATGCACCTAGGCCAAAGGAGTGGCCGTCCAATAAGTGCTACTGAATGAGACAACCTCAACAATGGTTTAGGCGTCCTTCATCAAGAGCCCACAACGCAGCACACGACGTTTGTCTGCAGAATGTGGAATCAGCCAGTCATCTATCTACGAATCCTTCATGGTCATTGGATTGGCCGACGTGGTGCTGTGGAATGGCCACCCAGATCACCTGATCTCACACCACTTGACTTTTGTTACAGCGAAATAAACCTCGCTCTAACAAAACACGTGTCTTCAGGAGGAGAAGGCTTCCCGAGAATCAACGCGGCGAAAGCGGAGCGGGAGATTCGATTGTGGAGAAGTGGAGAGGCGACAGGGGACGAGACAGTAAAAAAGGAGAGCGAGCGCTTGAGTCAGGGGATTCTTGGAAAAATCTCGGGCCGAAGGACGAACAGCGGAGACGACAGGTGTTCGAGCGGCGAAAGGTTAATGCGAGCTGCGGAGGCATTAACGTTCCGGAGCATGGAGACGGTCATTGGAATTCTACCGCAGTGTCGTCGGCTGTACGTCGGGGAAAGCAACCCCTGCGAGCGCCAAAGGTAGGCTCGTCCGCCGGTGAGAGGAGCGAGGCGTCGTGCAACGCAGCGAACGTCGCCGTTATTCCTCGAACGAAATTGTCGCCCGTCAACCTATTGTATCTGACTAGGTTCGATTTAGAAATGTGGCACGAGAGCCGAATTTATGAAGACAACGCAACCGTCATTTGTTGTGAGCGAGTTCGCCTTCTCGGAGTTCTCCCCCGGGGATTGACAGCGTACGTGCGAGATGGCGTCGGCAGAGTGGTGGCTCGTTCATGATTAGTGTCGTCCAGTGCGTTGGCCCGGATTCATTCTGCATTTAAGCAGTGAGTACTGGTTTATCGTTATTTTGTAAAGAAATTTTATCATGTAAAGGTTTTATGTGTGCCGTCTAAAATTCAGAAAAGGCCTATCGTTGAAGAGGTCGTTTGGCCGTAAAATTTCATTGTGGGTGTCGCCGTTTATCTATTTTGAATCCGGTGTTTAAATCGTTTATTTTCAAGAGTGTGTGTGTTCCTGAAATTATGTCATTTTATCTTTTGCTACGAATGTTACTGGTGTCTTTTGATTGCGAAGGAGGATCTGACGTGTTATGTTTTTAATGCCTTCAGTTATAATTAATAACTATTGTTAAAATATTGTTTCCTCCATTTACAGGCATTCCATAAATTTAGTAGCATTCTGTGACTTTGTGACTGACCTACCTATTAAAACTGAATTTTATATTTCAAATCTCTGCTTTACTTATGTGGCAATTTTTGAGTGTATAAACTTTTATTGGTGGATAAAGCTAAGCGTAAGCTTAGCTCTGGACTTATCAAGAGTTGCTACTTTGACTGTGTTTTTTTTTTTTTGTCTTGTATTTGAAGTCAATTTAATGAAATTTAAGAATACTTTAAGTTTAGTTTAAATGAGGCTATATGAAGGCAATGTATTTTTAAGAGAGTGATTCCTTGATTTTTTTTTGCTTTAAGAAATTTGCCTCGGGTAATAGCTTGTGTGTTTTTTTTGTATATGCCCATTTCTTTATTGAAATGTAAGACAATGCTTGTTTTCAATTAGAGCAAGATAGGAATAATTGTTTGTCTTTTTTATGCTCAATTACCGAACTGTGTATTTGAATTGCATTTTTAATTTTATTTGACATTTGTCTTTTTACATTACTGTTTTTCTTTGTTATAAATTAATTAATATTTTTTTATTCTTTGCCTGAAAGAATTTGATGAATTAAAACTCATTTAGCACGTACTTATAACGTAGTGTTTTTCTTACTTAGTGTCTCGTTTCTGCGTTTAAGCTTAGCTATTATTCCACTGCGCTAATTGGCACGTGACAACTTTTATCTGTGGGGTCATTTAAAGCAACTCATATATGCAGAGAAAATCAGAAACAGACACCATCTCCAGCAACGCATTGAAGAAGCGTGTGCCAGCATTTCTGCGGAAATCCTTCTGCGAGTGCATTGTCAGAAAATGCTCATGTTATTTGATATATCACACGGCCCCCTTTCTATTTAAAAAAATTGACTTCAAGATAGAAAGGGGGCCGTGTGATATATCAAAGATTTCAAGATAGCGGCCATGTTCGGTACATACAGTAACTGATAGACCACCTCACCCATACCTTACTGGAATATTCAGATTTCCCAATTCCTGCAAGGTTCTCGAAAAAACAGGGTGTACTGCCACTATTGACTCACCCTGTATTATACTTACACGGGACAAGAGCATAATCCAGAATGAATAGTGCCAGTTTTTTCCTACTAAAATCCATATATCATAGGGTTTAAAATTTAATTTCCGGGCAGGAATACAAGTTGCCTTAAAAAAGTATATTAAATAAAACAAAAGAAAAATTGATTTAATTTAATATTTTATTCATTTAATTTACGCAGCATTTAATTTACGCAAACAAATTTAATTTACGCAGCATTTTGCACTAAAGCTACTTTATTTACAGTAATTCAATTTCTTCTTTTTGGGAGATCAGTTATAAAATATACATCCATTATAATAAATAATACTTCAGAAATTGCGTAAACTTTAAATTCAATCGGGAGTGCAAGTGACTGCGTCTAGCTGATGTCATTTGAGCGATGAAGAGGCCGAGAGCCTAGGAAATTGGATCGCTGATTCCAATCATTGGAATCAGCAATATACGTAGTAGTAACTTTGAAACGGGCGGCCAGTAAAAATGACATCTCTTTAATTATTATGTGAATTTGTATAATTTATATTATTGTAAAGACATTTAATACCGTTATATAATTTATAAATTAATATTAGAACGCTTTTTAATCACTTTACGAAAGAATGCCATCGTTCGCGGATCTTTCTTTTGGAAAACGATTAGATGTGTAAATCGCTGTTTTAGCTCCTTCTTGAGCAGTGAGGAGCTTAACAGTTTCGCATCTTCTAAGTGTTATGAACACTGGGTTTATACAAAGCGATTTTATTCCATCTTTACATTGTTAAATCCCGAAGCGAGAAGACTTGTTTGGAACCAATTCGACTCACGTGACTGCAGACCCCCCAGGATTGACGTTACACTTGCACTCCCTATAAAATAAATAAACATTACTTACGGCCGGTTGCAACAACGTCAGTTAAAACGACCTTAACTCTCGGTTAGTTAATGATCGGTTAAGTCCTTTAACCGGGAAATATTGCACCAAGCCTAGTTAAGTCTCACTTAGCTAACTGGATGGAATATGAATAAACGATTAAGGAATGACATAACCAAGTACCGAAAAGTTAAACTTAACCATTCGCGGAATTATATTTTTAAACCGCCCTATGTTAACATTGGAAGTTTCTAATGGACCATAATGATACCATTAAATCACGTACCTTTGAAATAATTTCAACTATCATTAATATTACGTTATATTCATTCATGACACATCATTCCAAGTTGTTTGATATATTAATTGCTATATTTTAGCATTGAAAGTTCCAATGAACCATAAGTGTTCCACTAAACCATGTTCCTTGAAACCAATTTCGACTATCGTTAATTTTACGTTATATTCATTCATGACACCTCGTTCCAAGTCGTATGATATATTATATGCTATATTTAGCATTGAAAGTTCCAATGAGCCATAATGGTTCCACTAAACCAGGTTCCTTGAAAACAATTTCGACTACCATTAATTTTACTTTATATTCATTCTTGACACATCATTCCAAGTCGTTTGATATATTACATGCCATATTTTAGCACTGAAAATTTTTGAGGGTGTTATAAGGGTTCTATTAGAACACGTGTCATTGTTTCGATTTCAATCATTTTCAAAATGGTTCATTCCCGGAACCATATTTATTAATTAGCGAAAATAGTAATTTATATCCGCTTCTATCTCGTCATTACGATTTGTTTGATATATATTACTTAATATATCTCTCCATTGAAAATTGCTAGGTGGGGTTGTAAAGGTACCATTTGTGCACGTGCTATTGAACAGATTTAGATAATATTTGGGATTTATTCGGGCCATGTACCATGTTCATCGACTGACGAAAATAATAATGAATAACCGCATCTATCTCGTCATTACGATTTGTTTGATATATTACTTAATATATCTTCCCATTGAAAATTGCTAGGCGGGAAAATAGAGGTACCATTTGTGCACGTATCAATGAACCGATTTAGATAATATTTGTAACTGGTTCGTGCCATGAACCATATTCTTCGACTGACGAAAACACTTACTTACTTACTTTTCAAACCCGCTTATCTGTTAGGGTCGCGGGGGCAGCAGCCCTATGGAGGATCTCCAGCGATCGCGATCTTCCCCCATCAGGCGCATGTCCTCCCTGGTAATATCCAAGCGACTCGAACCCAGATTCTCTATGTAGTCTAGCCACCTGGTTCTAGGCCGACCCCTTGGTCTCTTACCCACTGGCTTGGAAAATAACAACTGCTTAGGAAGACTAGTTTGCGGCATCCGTATCACGTGGCCATACCAGCGCAACTGAGATCTCTGTAGAAGTAGCGGCTCAACACCTAAAGATTCCCTTATTGTGCTGCTGTACACTCTATCTAGTAGGGTAACACTTGCCACACCTCTCAGAAATCTCATTTCGGCCGCTTATACTTGCGATCGCACTCTTTCGGTCATTACCCAAGCCTCATGACCATAGGTAAGAATGGGGACAAAGATAGATTTGAAGACGGAGAGCTTGGCTTTGTTACCCAGCTCGCGTTTCTTTACCACGGATCGCCACAGTTCACGTCTGACACAGTTTGCTACACCGATCCGAGCATCCAATTCTTTCTCCTGCCGTCCATCACTCGTGAATGCAATCCCGAGATACTTGAATTTCTCCACCTGTCTCAATGAGGCTCCCCTAACATGGAGAGCGCACTGAGCAGGCTGTTTTGAAAGGACCAAAACCTCGGTTTTAGCCACACTGATCTTCATCCCAGCTTCTTCACATTTGGCTGCAAACCGGTCTAGTGCATGTTGAAAGTTCGTGCGAGAAGACCCAAGGAGAACAAGGTCGTCAGCAAAGAGCAACCTCTCCACCAGGCAGTCGCCCACACAACCACGCTCATCGCCTCGGCTGCCCCTGTCTATCCAGTTCATAAAGATAATGAACAAGAGGGGCGACAGTAAGCACCCTTGGCGGAGTCCAACACCCACAGTGAACGGCCTCAATGCCGTTTATCCGGACACACATCTCAGAGCTTTCGTACAGAGACATGATAGCAACCAGTAATTGCCCATCCACTCCATACTCTTGCAATACTTGCCAGAGCTTCTCCCGAGGAATTCTGTCATATGCTTTTTCGAGGTCCAGAAAGCAAGCGTAGACCTCTTTTGCATACTCCCAGGATTTCTGAAAGATTTGCCCTAGAGCAAAGATGTGGTCCGTCGTGCTTCGGCCAGGCCGGAAAGCACACTGCTCCCCCGACAGTTTGGAGTCGACTATTTCCCGACTTCTCTTCTCCAGACACTTAGCGTACACTTTCCCAGGAATGCTGAGCAAATAGATGCCTCGATAATTGCTGCAATCTCTCTGATCTCCCTTTTTGAAGATAGGGATCACAATTCCTGTCTGCCATTGCTTAGGGGTCTCAAATAAACGCCGGGCCTTTTTCGGGTCATCTTTCAAATCGCCGAAAAACGACAGCACCACAGAAAGACCCTGAACAATTATGTGAGAGGTGAGTAGCATTTGTTGGTTCATTTCTCAAGTGCGTCTAAAACACATCATTCGAGACACACCATTAAGAGACACCTTAAAAGCACAAACACTGTTACTGCTGTCATTCCCGGTGGTTGTACGAAATATTTTCAGGTCCTAGATGTTTCTCGGAACAAATTTTCTAAAGCACGCATGACTGAACTGTATGATGAGTGGATGGCGGGAGATGGATTAACAGAGTACACAATGCCTGGCGGTAATTTAAAGCCACCTGCACAAGAGCTCATTGTGAAATGGGTTGAAGTATCTTGGAATTCTTTGTCACCAGATTTGATATTAAAGTCATTTCGTTAGAAAGAAAAATAACTCCGAAAACACTATTCCACATAATAAATTTTAAAATTTATTTTGTGGAATAGTGTTTTCGGAGTTATTTTTCTTTCTATAGTTGTGTCCACGGTTTTTGGCTTGATTCCATTGTATCATTTCGTTGTTGTGGACTTACCATCGCGACAGATAGCAGTGAAGATGGAGAGATTTCTTGCTTTAAGGTAAGGTTCTACTTTCAATTTCAATTTCTGCTTTCACGCACTATTTTAACCATACTTACTTTACAGGACTTGCTTTGTATTCATCTCCTTCAGGTTCATCGGCCGTGTCATGCCGGCAGAGATCTATTGCGTGACACCCTATTAGAACTCTGTTATTGGGAATAGCCCTTAACGCCGGGTCTCAAATAAACGCCGGGGGGGTCCGGACCATTGAAACAAATAGACGCCCGGGCGTGTATTCAAGATTTTGCGGTACTCCGCTATGCGACGGTAGACGGTGAGGTCAGACTCAAGTCATTCCACTATGCGTGTCCGTGTTTCGGTCGAGTATGAATCGTAGTTGATATAAGTAGATATGAATTATGAAGGACTTAAGTGGTACTTACCTCAACAGACAGAGCTTGAGCTTCGTTGTAGAAAATGAAAAATGTAAACAAATTCATCAGTATAGCGACGCCATAGAAAATGATTGCATGTATATTTCCCTCAGCAAACGAACCAGCTTTGAAGCTTCTAAGATATATGCATATGTATATGATTATATATAATATCCAGGCTGCTACAAAATGTTTAAAGATGGCGTTTATTTTGTCGACATAGGAAGAAATTAGAGAGAATTGGGTACGTAAACGAATGACTTTTTCTTCAAGAGAGTGAGGGTTTATAGAAAAATCAGATTGCAGAATACTGTTATATTGTTTGTATCTCAGAGTTAAGATTTTACATAAGACGCCGAGAGTGACTGCAAAATGAAAAATGTGTGATTCGTAGAACACGATCGAGATGCAGATGAGGATTCCACGAACTTTTGGTTGATCCATGAGAAAGTCAATGTTGTAGAATGTAGTGTTCATAGTTTCTTGTGGTACAATTTTCCAGTAAAACAGGATCATATTAATACACGCAGAACCAAGTAATATTCCTATGCATACTGTACTTACAAAGAAGTACACGAATAGATGCTTGTCGACATTTTGTTTGTGGAAAGCAGAACGGATCGAATGGTAAAGTTCGTTTAGCTTCCTTTGGTTTCGGAAGCAGACGACTGATAGGCTGAGAATAAAGACGGTTTTAATGAACCTGCGAAAGACCACCACGAAGCTTTTCAGATCTTTCTCCTGAATAAGGGTGTAGATAGCTCCTGAGGAATGGAGAAAGAAAATGATGCAGATGAGTACGAACTCGAATATGAACACAAATCGCAACAGGATCCGTTTTCTAGAAGAGTTATGAGTGAGATAAGTGAGACCAAAAAATTGAGTGAAAAAAGAAAAGGCTTGAGTGAAAGTATACATGCTGGGTCAGTTAATTCTCAATAACTTCTCCTGATAATGGTTTTAGTGCAATTTTCTAAAAAGTTTACGATCTAGTTCAGCGCGAACTCCACTATGAACATGGCCTTGATGAGCACGCGTTGTCTACGTGAGATACACGTGAAAAATTCCAGGCAAAAAAATTAAGAAACATAAGAGAAGCTTTTGGCAAAACCGCTCATGTCGATCGTCTGAGGTCTCATCGTTTGTCGGTGTAATGGAAAACTAAAGTCACGTGGGCTGTCCACAGTCAATAAAGCTATTCACAAAAGAACGTGTAAACGCGTTTCAAAATCGGATCATTCGATAGAGCATTATAATGAGCATAAAAGAGCATTATAAATGCTGACTAAGCACAAAATTTCAGGCGAGATGAGCTATACGATAACACCTTGTGTCCGGAACGTATGGTGTTCACGATTCAATGCAACACCGTTGCGTTGTCCTCTACGGCGCCAACTCAGCGGGACGGTGTTAATTGATCTGTCTGCACGTCAGCGGATATAACGATCCTCTCTGTCTCTAGTGCGTCTGGTTGCATTGGGGGACGCATGGCCAAGATACAGTTCTCCGATCATACGATAAAGTTCTATTGGGTCTTGTTGATGATATTCTTTGCGAACACGACGCCCTTGTATACAGATCACGCAGAATTCTGACTTTCCAGTTTGTTGTAGGCTTTTTAAAACACTGCGAAAAGGCTCCAAAGGCATTCTATATCACGTGTTGCGAAGTCACTAAAATCGCTTGCATCGCGTCTTTTGTACTGCATTTGGGAAATGGGTGGAGCCATTTCCATAGCCATCAGCATATTTACGACTGTGCGCCAGATTGCACATTTTGAGGGAGTTTATCAATAGAAGCGTCAGCTTTTTTTCTCAGTCATGCATCTAATTGATGTCATTTATCCTGTAGTTGAGTGAATATAGATTTCTCAGTTGCTACTCGGAGTAGCTAAAGGCGTGGTATTACGGATCTCGGCAAATTTGACTATTAATCGCAGTCCGTCAGTAACTGAATTATTAACATCACTTAGCTCACTGGAGTTAATTGCATCCTGTGAACGCGGGCGGCTATAGATTTCCAGGCGGAAGTCGACTTCATCGAAACGACTGAAAGCGATACAGTATATGATCAAATGTTTCCGGGCATCCTAAGAAGTAATGACATAGGTCCTAATTTACTTAGGTTCCGGTTAGTTTAATTTATTTAGGTGCTGTTCTGTAAAGATCATTGTTGTTCTGGAAGGATATTTGCAGATCAAAAGTAATTTATACACGCCATCAGAAAATATCGCATTTGTCATAAAGGTTAAGTTACTTCATTCATTATCTAACGTTTCGAGACCAACGGGAGATTGACACGTGCATTAGATTTCTATTCCGTTAGATTTAGCACATATTACCCAAAATCATGTAAGTACCCGCTAAATACCCAAAATCATGTAAATCCACCGAATTAGCGAGTTAAATCTATACACAAATCTATGTAGGGGAACAGTGGTCCCGGCTGCACGTTAAAGAACTCTTGCGAGGAATAATTTGCGGCCGCTTTAACGCTGTCCTGAAATGACCATAGCAGTTGAAAAGGACGTTAATAACAAACAAACCAAACCAAACTATGTAGGGGAAGGTTACTATCTACGTCTTCAAAGCAAGAGGAAGACCACTGTCAACATCAGATTTCGAAAGAAAAAAAATAATTATCGATAATAATCGAGATTAATAACGATGGCAGGGCATACTAATAAGATGTATCTCATGACCAACAATGTAAAGTAAAGTTTGTGCAACAATAGGTATCCACACGCAATTCACCAAAAATATGCGCGGATCAACAATATACAGGGTGATTCAGTCAATTTCTGGAACACCATCTAAAATTTATCTAGCATAATTCTTCGGGTCCAGGTCAACGTAAATCAATAGTTGTCTTATTACATTTCTTATTTCATTTTTCATTTCACATCCAATAACATAATGTTCTTCAGAACCAATTTCTCTACAATTTAGACATAAAGGTGTATCCCTTTTATTAATTTTAAATAAAAAATTTGGTGTAAAAGAACATTTTTTTCTAAATTTCCAATTTTTCTCAGTAATACGAACCAGCCATGGATTGTTCAAAATTAAACATAACTCGATACCACTAATGTTCCATTTAGCATTTACCAACCCTCTAATAAATCTTCTAATGTTGTGATTTTTCCTTATAACTCTCTCTCTCTCCCATCCATATTTATCTTAACCCTATTATCCGCGTTTTTTCTCCTCTCCAAATCTTTAACTACACATCCACACTCCATTGCCAATCCTATATTTTCTCTTGTTAAACAATCAGTTTTTGTTTTTCTAATAAATCTAGAGACTAATTTAACTTTAATTCTGCATGCATTATCTAAAAAAGGATTTCTCCCCTCACAAATCCCGTGAAACACTTGAGAGTAATAAATATCTCCATTCTTCACAATGGAATTAACAATGAATTCCAGTCTTAATCTTATCTTGAGATCCAAGACATTGATTAACCCAAAACTCCCAAATTTTCTTTCTTGAAAATAATATTACTTTTTGCCCATCTCGAATTACCATTTACCCATCTCATAATCTGGCCCATAATCTTTATTAAGTGTACTCTCAGGGGATTTACAGTAGCCATAATATATTGGAGGGATGGTAAAAATCTACCATTTACAATGTCAACCTTTTCAAAATTCGTCGTATTCTTATAGATTGGTCTCGTCCTATCAACAAACTTATCCCATTTTTTCATTTAAAATATCAAAGTTTTTTTAAAAAATCTTTCTCATTTATATAATAATTCACACAAAATTTTTAAATTATCTTTAACATGAAATCCGTATTTTTCTTCAAAAAAATGGTCCGTTAACTCAGTGTAATTAATAAATCCTGATTTTACCTTATTTATTTGGGCATTAGATGCCATCTGATAGTCATCAACAATTACCATTAACTTATCCACCTCCTTCATGTCAACCAAGAAAAAGGTAATATCATCAGCATATGCCAATAAAGATGGAAAACCTTTTAAAACACCCTGTCTAATTTTCCCTATAACCTTATTAACTGCTTCCAAAAAGGGGTTTAAACTAATAACGAATACGCAGTGGCTACGTACAGTGCAATTTTTTACGCCTTGCGTTCAATACAAAGGAAGTGACAGCTTGTACCGCCATCAACTTAGAGATTTAGCTACTCGAAACAAGCAACATGGCGGTATCGCGTCGCATAATGGAGAAATGCAACTTTTAAAGCACTTTTATCTTAGCTTCGAGCAGTTAATATGGAACAGAATGCAAATTATGAATGTCGCCGATTATTTGCGAGTCAAGAAAAGATGCATTTCCTTCAAATTTACAAGATCTGTTTATCGCTCACTGCGCGTAGATGTTCGCCCCCCCCCCCCCAATAAAGGGAATAAGTGATACTTCCAATTTTGACTCTATTGCAATTTATTTCATGTATAAGTAGAGAAAAATAGTGAAAATCAGGAATAAAGCCATTTGTTTCTGATGGAATCTTTGTGCAAATTATTCAGGGCCATCACGTGGATAAGTGATGCTTCCAATATAACATCTTTGATTTTTTATTTATAAGCAATGGATTTATAATTATTATAATTACTCATTTATTTAAAAAGGAATAGATTCATTATTATTATGAAAATATTGTTTTCTTATTATTATAAAATATTCATTTATTCAATAATAATTGTTTTTACAGTTAAAATTAAGAAATTTACCGTTTCTTCACATAAAATTTAGAAGTAGGAACGTGCATGCACCATTTTCTGTGCCTTCCTTTACTTCCGACCATAGGATTGTCTGAGGCAGAAAAGAGTAAGCAACGAACGAATTAACCGTATAAAAATGCCGCATTGTGTTGCTCCTTGTTCAATCGGAACGCAAATTTATTGAGTAAAGTAACGTTTCGTCGATTTCTGTGTACCGTTTTATGATCTCCGACTCGATAAAAAATTAATGATAAATCGCGGCACTCCGCAGCCAATCTGAATTATTTCGACTTTGTCATAGCCAACAATGAATGCAGTTATTTCGAAACCGGAAATACGTCTAGGCACGAAGTAAGCTAATGTTTGTAAACACGCACCCCGTCTATAAAATATTGATCCGCCAGTTTTTTTTGTTTTTTTTATGGGTTCCTATTTATGAGGCACTGATATTTTTTTTAGTGCGCTTTTTAATGTAGTATTAAATTTAAAAATCAGTTTGTAATCTATGCTTGTGCTACAAATACAGTCTGCCAAAAATGTATACACACTTCAGCAAAAGAAAAACCTATATACAAGTTGTAACACTAAATTCATACAGGCATGAAGCGATGAATATAAGCTAGGTGCATGCCGCTAGGAGCGCTAGTGAATGCGCACCTGGTGAAGTCTAAATCGACTAGATTCGGAAGAGAAACGCAATGCTTACATTGAGTTAGCTGGTATTTAAGAATTTTAAATTAACACTCAGCATGGAAAATGTGCTTAAATTAGTTTTTTTTTGTGAAACAATTTACAGCTTATCTTTTCGAGCTAGTACCATAAAAAAGGGAAGTAATTAGTTGATTCAAAGCATATGAATTCTGTGAACGAAGAAATTTAGAGCAGTCAGTATTATTAACAGACAATGCCTGCCTCAAACAAGCATAAATAAACCAACTTATAAAAATCATATTAAAGTAAGTGATAACAAAATTTCATTGTGACTTAAACAGCGAAATTTGGGAATGTTAAATAAACATCCACTAGACAGAAACTGCTTTTGTTGACCGTGAATTACCGCTAAAAGCGTTAAACTTTTTTCACAGTCACATTAGATGTCAAACATCGCACTGTTGGAATGTAATCAGGATGACTGGGATGATCGTTTTTTGTTCTATCAATGAAATGATCGCTGCATACATACGAGTTTGAGGTGGGCATCCATTCCTCACCTGTAATTCTGCTGAGCATATTGTTCAATCATAATTAAATTATGATACTGAATTAATATTTCATTTGATTAAAAACTAATTTTACGTTTTCCGTTTCACAAACTGGATCCATTTCTGCCTTCGTTCAGTTTCCCATGGCCTGGACGGGAACTTATAGAAATGAATTGGTTTTTCCTGCTATTTTGGCAGTTTTATACGGTATTACCACATCCTACTACACTGCGATTGTTATTTGACATGTTTAAAGTTAATTGATATACCTAATTTAGCACAAAAGTAATAACTAGTTTATTTTTGCCTTTTGTTTTACCTTGTGAACGCATGTAAACAAAGGAGCTCTCCCGAAGCTAACGCAAGAAACATTCACCAGAGTCCGCACACTTTGCGCTTGCACTTAGCTTATTAGGCCTCTTTGACTTCTACAATTACGACAGGGAAGAACAAAGTGATTATCATAAGCGTTGAGATACTTTTGAATACGGCGAACAGTTATCAAGTAATCTCCTATGTCTACACTCTGTCCGACGAAAGTTTGACGGGGCGTGTCCAGTTAAATTTCAGCTTTCAATTGTTTAGGATTGTTGCAAAATAAAATTAACAATTGACATTGGCAATTTAATTGGACACACCCATTCAAACTTTCGTTGGCTAGAGTATAGGTGGCAGTTGTGATCTTCTTTTATCGGGATCGTCTTCATTCAATGCAAATAATATCGGGATGAAAGCTTTCGATTTTGCTGTTATGGAAAAAATTATAGATGACTTCTAATTAAGTGTGTATACATTTTTTTACATATGAAAATGCAGAAAACCTGAATAGGTTGTCCGGGCTGTAAATTAAAGGAAGAAAACCTGAAGAGTATTCTATCCTTGGTTGAAGTACTTTAAACAAAGGAAAATGGGTGAAAAATTGATTACAGACTTGAGCGCACAGTAAGATTAAGAGGTGAGGAAACGAAAGCATGTTACCTAAACATAAGTAGTTCAAGAGTAATTATTGGATGTTCTTTACACGCCAAACCTCAGATGTTTAAATAATTGATGAAAATAGGAAAAATTTATCATCAATAAGTAGCTCGCTACGTCAGCCAGTGGGAGGCGCTGCATGTCTACAGTGCTAATGGGTGCTCAAAGCTACATTCGAACTAGGCGTTTCTGACTTTGTTAATATATAAGATGGATCGTAAAATGTAAGAGAAATATTGGTATGGTATAATCTAACATCTTTTTAGCAGATCACAAATTTTTATACAACTTTCGAAGCCATGTTTACCAAATGATTGTGGCTAAAGAATGGCTTGAGGATGCAAACGTGTATTGAAATTTATTAAATTTTATAAAAATTCGCAACTTCAATAATCTTCAATAAGTTAAAAAAGTGCAAACTCCACCTTTGTCAAAACTTATAAATTTATTTATAAATCAAAATTTTAAACCATTTCCAAAATTAATCAATTTAAAAAATTATTAATAATCAGAATATTTAAAAAAAAAAATTTTTCTTAAAGGGCAACTGACACCAAAATTGAAGTATCAAAAAGTTGTAATTTTACTTTGGCAAATTAAGTAGATGCCATATATTCAAAAGCTGTATTTGCTTTTATAATTTTTATTTATTTTTTGTTAAAATTATAACTTTTCTACAGCCGAAGTCGTTTGTACCAGGCGACAAAACCTTCTGTGACGATACCTGTGCTGCGACGTCTTATTTTCCAAATACCCTGATAGGCTCATAGGCTTTCATGGTAACTTTCATCCTTTCACCTAGCGATTTCGTTGAAGCTCAGTCAAAAAACTAACTACATTGGTTTATTGTTATGCGTACGTTTGCAAAGTTTTTCAATCGGCAGAGATAAAGTTTTTTTTTTTAATTTCCAAAAGATGATGTTTAAAAAAGCAGTGAACATCAATCGGTTCACAGTAGGCTCTGTCATAAGCATTTAGCAGATGACTGCTTTAACATAAAACCATCAATAGGAGAATCGATTGGTTTACACCAGGTAGAATACTGTTCAATGCGAATGCAGTCTCGATTTTGTTTTCTCATAAAACTTATGAAATGGGAAGGATGTAGTAAGTACAAAATATAATATTTTTATTAACTATTTACCATAAATCAGGATTGTGCATTTCAGCATCAGCAGAATTAAGATCAGAACCGGTTTCATGATCACTACTTATCACTTCTTTCTCATCGCCTCTTTCTAGTTATTTGCTTCTGGTCTTGTTGAAAGAGGGTCACATTCTTATGGATTTAGATTAAATTACAAAGTTGTTAATGACTTTCGAAAGATCGTCCATTTTATTATTGATGAAAAATAGAAGAGAGACTTCCATAGCCTGGCTTCGAACCAGGAAACTTTGGCTCAGACCGCCAACGCGCTAATCAATTGCCCCACTGGGGACATGAAAGCTTGACATAATATTAATCATTTTATTGTGAGATGCACGCGAAGTCAACCTCTTGCTTTTATGACTATGTAAGATCTAACCAGGGTTGCCAACTTTTTTCCTCATTCTCCCCCCTGGTGTCGTCACCCATCCCCCCCCACATTCCACCAGAATTTTGGAAAAACCCCGAAAGGTCCCCCCAATTCCAAAAATAAAAAAAAAAATATAGTATTTTTTAATTTCATTTTATTTATATGGAAAAATACAAGACAATTTAAGCCTAAACATTTAGAGTTTCCAGTATATTTTCTAAACAGTCAGATTCCATGGCATTCAGTTTGTGATCGTACATTGTCTGGTTGAATGTTTGGTACATGGGTGTAGTTGGTTCAAATTAATTCCTTGTCGTTTAATTTGATACCTTATGCTCATCACTGATTGAACAACTTCAAGTGAAACTTTGTTTCTTTTCTTTGTTTTTACTAAGCCATATTCTGAAAACGCTCTTTCTACAGCAGCATTGATGATTGGTAAACACAAGGCTTTCATAGCCAACTTAGACAATTCACCGAATCTTTGGTGGTTTGCTGAGTCCACATCTTTATTTACTTCAGCCCAAAACTTTTCTACATTTGTACACTGTTTATTGTTTAAATTAGCTGGATCTCAATTTTGGAAATTTCTGCAGAAGAAAAGCCTAATTGCATTGCCAAGCCTCTAATAGGTGATTGGCTGAAGCCTGTTCTGACCGTGGCGCCACCTATAGTCCGCGTGGGGAAACACTCATATCGTCGCTGTATCTCCACATGATGTGTGGGATCTCCTGGCCACGTGGAGGGGGCGTGATACGAACAAATTACAATTTCTAGTAATTGACGCATGCCACACGACTATCGAATCGACAACCGACGGTGAAAAATTCAAATTTCATTGTTTCTATTTAAGCTAATATCTCCAACCCTTACCCCCAATTCCCCCACCCCCCACCCCCATTTATCCCTCTTAAAATTTTTATTTCCCCTAAATCTAGGGGGAATCCCCCAAGTTGGCAACCCTGGATCTAACGGATGTTTGACGCTAACGACGTCATGAACCTGCTCCTCGTGTTATAAGAGCGAAGATCGCGTTTTCATGGTTGCACAAAATATGCTATTTTAGTGATTTTTCAATTGAAAAATGGATGGAAAAATTCTGCGACCCGGATTCGAACCAGGAACCTCGACTATCATGGCCGATGCCTCTACCAATTGGGCCGCATCTCCAGTTAATAATTATTATTATTTACATGCTATTTTAGCTTTTATTTATTAAAAAAAAACAAACCAATCTATACTAAAAGAACCATTTATCATTAAACTTCTTACCCGGAATTATTACTTTACTTAAAATGTCCGTTTTTAGTGTCAGTGATATTTTTGATATCAGTTGCTCTTTAAAGTTGCAAATTCTTTACAATTTTTAAATGGGCAATGAGTATTTTTGATATCAGTTTTAAGAAAGGTTTTTAAAATACTCTGATGATTATTTACAGTTTTTAAAATTTGTAATTATTTTTAAAAAAATATTTTTGGAAGTGATTTGTTATCAATTTATAGGTATTTTAAGGTCAATTATTTTGAAAATACAACTTTCACGTGCTTCCTGAATCACGTTTACCAAAATTATCTGGCTTTTCGGTGAAATATTATTAACTCGTAACTATTCGCTTTGGGTCACTATAACATAAATAACATTTTGTATGTTTTATTTATCTGAAAAATAAAATGAACACAATTTATAGTTTTTGAAAAAGTCAACGAGTTTTTAAATTAGGGCATAGAATTTAGTAGTCTTTATTATATAAAGGAAAAAAAACCCGAGAGTTTCATGACTTTTACGGTGTAAAAATTTCTTGTTCATAAAATAAAAAAAAACGTTAAATACGAATAACATAAGAGAACAGTATATACAGGGTGACTCAATATAAGTCTGTAACCCCCCCCCCCCCCATCCCATATACAAGAAATCTGTTGCAGGCAACATATAGGAAGTTAGGTAGGGGCTAAACAATGATGGTGTCAGCTTTGTCCTTTGACCTCTTTAAGGGTTCAAATCAAAACGTAACTTTTTAACCGTAACTTTAAAAATGGCAATGGAAAATTTGTAGAACACATCCTGTGTACCCCTAAATCACTATTTTTACGTAACTTATTTCTCACCCTGTAGATATAGCGTTGAAGAATTCCTTACTGCACAAGGAATATGGAAATTTTCTTTTATTTTTTGTGTCTTTTCCCATATTAAAATTCACCAGTTTAAAAAATTACCTAAATCTCAATATTAAATAACAATGAATGAGTTTTGCTATAATTTCAATTTTATATTCATTGCAAGGAAAATAAAATTTGTGAGTCTAGCAGTTCAAATAATATTTCTTCAGGTATCACGATATCTCTTCCCACCCCCACCCCCTCCAAAAAAAAATAAATAAACTGACGAAAATAAATTTTCCCATCGTTTTCTATAAAAGAACATCGCACTTATAAATTTTAAAATTCTTTTATTCTCAAACAGAGTAATTTAGAAAAAATTATAGAAGCCTGTCTGTTGTACAGCATACACGTTTTCTCTTCTAGTAGCACTCTAGACATGCAGCGACCCTGGCGGCTAATCGGGGAAATGCTTGCTTTAAGGGAATAATAAAGAACAATGGAAACGTATTGTCGTTTCCTCACCACCTAATCTTACACCGTGTTTAGACTTCTCGTCTCTAAATGAAACTACAGTCTCTAGCTCCCGATAGGGCGCGATGCATGCTATCTACTCTCTCAACCGAATCTTTAGCAATAATAGGTTATATTATTGACATGAGGAACACTTAATAATAATAATCTCAACGTATTGTTGCAAAAGACTCAGTTTAAGAAAGTAGATTGTGAATAAGAGTTGTGATTATGTTGGAAGATGGCGTTCATAGTAGAAAGTCAGTTCAAAGATAATTTGCATTACTCTTAGATTACAAGGAACCTGGTGGTAAAATCAATGCTGATCGATATGCAGACACTTTACAATGTTTACGTGCCAGCATCAAGAAAGAATATCCTTGTTAACCTTTTGCATGATAAGGCCGACTCTCATGTAGCCAGAAAGATTTAAGATCTACTCGCTTGCATGCATTAGGAAGAATTTGTCCCCGAGCGATTTCCATATTTTTGGCCCCCTAAACCAATCTCTAAAATGACGGCGGTTCAATTCCGACGTTGATATAGAGCTTGTTGTTACGCAATGGTTTCGCTAATAACCGGATGAATTTTACCTGATAATAATCTATAGATTAGTGCACCAATGTTATGAGATTTCTTTTTAAATTCTTTGAAAAAAATTGCTTCCCAGCTTCTAAACAATTCTCGTATAGTCTCTGAAAGTTTAAATTTTACACTTAAAGTTAAGAAAAATTCTTAGTTTAAAGACAGTATAGTGGTCTTTTACCCGTGCGATGTTTAGCGCATATCTTTTTTTACGACAGGAGTAAAACGGTTATAACTGCAGCACGTAGGTTGAATTCCGACCACGGAGACATGCGTTCCCATCGGCGGCGGTTGTTTGTATTTCATGCGGCCAAGCAAGCAAACGAAGTTCCGTACTTTTCATCTTAAAGTGTATCAAGTTCTCACCCTCTCCTCCCACCGAGTAAATTTAAATGTGGTACATTCGGGGGTTATTTACTAAAAATTTCAAGAACCTGGCGGAGACTATGTTAAATAATTTTTTCTCACAAATCCATATAGCGGATGGCTTGTCCCTATTTTTCCCGCATCGATATTGGTCAAATCGATTGGTCGCAATCGATATTGGATGAAGCAGAACCCAGAGCACGGAGATTCCTTCTATTGCTGCGGGAGCTGGTGAGGGAAGAATCGGCATGCCCCACTCTGCGTCTCCGTGGATTCGTTTGAGTTTGAGTCGTACTTAATATCACAAGATAAAAGTTAAAAAAATATTGTTGAGTGATACTTACCTCAGCAGCTAGAGCTTGAGCTTCCTTGTAGAAAATGAAAAATGTAAACAAATCCTTCTGTATAACGACTCCAAAGTAAATGTGTGAAGTTATGTCTCCGTATGCAATCCCATCGGCTTTGAAGGATCTGAGGGATATGCATACGGATATGACGAAAAAGAAGATCCAGGCTGCTACGAAATGTTTAAAGACGGCGTTCATTTGGTCGACGTAGGAAGAAATGAGAGAGAATTGGATTCGCAGGCGAATGAGTCTTTCTTCGGAGCAAAAACGTTTCAAAAGGTAATCGGATTGCAGGTAACCGTTAAACCGCTTGTATCTCAGAGTTAGAATTTTACAAAAGATGCCGAGCGTGATAGCGAAGAGATAAATATGAAATTCCATTAAGAAGGCCCATAAAAAGAATAAAATTCCAAGAAGTGCTGGATGATCCATGAAAAATGTTATGTTGTAGAATAAAGTCTTCGTTTCTTCTTTTGATACCAGTTTGGAGAAAAACATCATGTCGTTAACACATAGAGTACCAATTGATACGCATAAGTACATTGTACTGATAAGGAAGTAGATGAAGAGATGTTTGTCAACATTTTGTTTGCGAATCCCCGTTCGGATCGAGTTGTAGAGTTCGTTTAGCTTCTTCTGATTTTGGAAGCAAACGACTGAGAGCACGAGAGCCAGGACTGTTTTGATGCTCGCAATAAATCGTGCCAGAAAGCTTTTCATATCTTTTTCCAGAAGAAAAACATAGATGGCTCCTGCAGATGTGAGAAACATAATGATAAATTCGAGTGAGAATTCGAATAGGAAGACAATGCGCAGCAGGATCCGTTTTCTAGCGGTGATGCTGGTGAGGTAATTGAGACCGAGAAATTGAGTGAAACACGTGAAGATTTGTGTAAAGGTACACATATTGGATTAGACTGTTCGCCTTGTAGTAGTTTCAGTGTAGTTTTCTATAACTTTGCTACTTTTCAGAACGAAAGCTTGTGAGAAAAATGCTAATGTTGTCTGAAACGCAGGAGCTTTTCTGAACTGTTCATTAATTTCGTTAAATCAGTCGATTCTTTAACGGATACTGTATGTTTGCTTTCCATTATTCTCTCCAGAAAGAAAACTCTTACTGTTTAAGTCCACAGTCAATAAAGCTGTTCACAAAAGAACGTGTAGACACGTTTCAAAACCGGACCATTCGATAGAGCATTAAAAATGATGACTCAGCGCAAAATTTAACATGAGATGACCTATTCGATAACACCTTGTGTACGGGACGTGTGGTGTTCACGAATCGGTGCAGTACGGTCGCATTGCCTCTGGGGGAGCTCACTTCAGATACGACCATTATCGGCATGAAGATTGACTCAGCGGAACTTAAGGGAGGACAGAATGCATTATTCTGTCCAATGATGACGATTCTGGCATAACTTAAACTAGCCTCATTCAATAAGACGAAAGAAGATCTGTGGTGTTACTTGATCGGTCTGCACGCTGGCGGAGATAACGATTTTTTTTTATCTGTTGTGCTTCTGGTAGAACATTGCTACAATGATGGCCAATAACTCTACAACGGGACTTCGTGTAATCCCAGCATACGATATCATTCACATGAGTCTTGGTGATGATATTCTTCGCGAACACGACGCGGTTGTATACTGATCACGCAGAATTCAGGCTTCCCAGTTTGTTGTACGGACTTTCAAGCACTGGGAAAACGCAAAACGCTCCAAGCGCGCTCTATATCACCTGCTGCAGTGATGTATCGGTGAAGTCACAATAATCATTTTCATCGCGCCATTTGGCAAATGGGTGGAGCCATTTCCATGGCCAGCAGCGTATTTACGACTGTGTGCCAGATAGCACATTTTGAGGAGTTTATCAGTAGAAACGTCAGCATTTTTTCACTCGCGCATCTAATTGATGGCACTGATCCTGCAGTTGAGTGAATATTGATTTCTTAGTTGCTAGTCGGGGTAGCTAAAGTCATCGAATTACGCATCTCGGTAGATTTGACTATTAATCCCAACCCTTCAGTAATTGAATTATTAACATCACTTAAACTCGGCTGAATAGAGTTAATTATATCCTGTGAACCGGGTGGCTATAGATTATGGGGTGGAGGTCGACTGCATCGAAACGACTGAAAGCGATACAGTATGTGATCATATGTTTCCGGGCAATCCTTCGAAGTAATGTCATAGATCCTAATTTATTTACGGTCTGGCTAGTTTAGACAACCTAATTTATTCTTGCGCTGTTCTTTAAAAATTATTGTTGTTGTGGAAGGATATTTACACATCAAAATTAATTTATACACGCCATCAAAAAACATCGCATTTTTCATAACGGTTAGGTTACATCGTTAGCCAACGTTTCGAGACCGAAGGGAGATTGAAACATGCATTAGTTGGCATCAGTGTTGGATATTCCGTTAGATGTAGCAGATATTACCCAAAATCATGTAAAATCCCGCTAAAATCCCCCGAATTAGCGAGTTTAATCTATATGCATATACAGGATGTAGCAGTCAAAGTATTACAACCTTATAGTACTTATACAAGTGATCATAATAAGCATTTTATGTCCTATAAACATTAGTCCGGAAATGCATAACTAATGAGTTACAGAAATGAACACATGCAGCCTTCACTGCAGTTACAGTATCTGTTCAAACTGACGGCCTCCAACCTCAATGCATATTTGGCATCTGCGGTGTAAGTTGTTGTACATTCTGTCCAGTAGCACTGGAGTGTCTTTTATGTCTTTAGCGGCTGCCACCAACCGTGCTACAAGATCTGCTTCTGACTCCACAGGGGTTTCATAAACAATGCTCTTTAAATATCCCCACAAAAAGAAGTCCAGTAGGTTTAAATCCGGTGACCTTGGTGGCCATGCCACTGGACCCCCTCGCCCAATCCATCGTTCACGAAATGTTTCGTTAAGATAGTTCTAGACAGCATGCGCGAAATGGGGTGGCGCACCATCATGCTGAAACCACATGTTGCGACGGGTGTTCAGATACTAATGACTGATTGCACAATTCACGTGGAAGTAATTGGAAGTTAATTTGCATGCTCCTAGTTAAAATACACGATTGCTCACGTTGGTTGAGACCATTCGTTCACAGGTGGAGTGGGTAGAAGGGTTCGATGGTTTGCACTGCGAATGAGCCACGTCCACTTCTGTAACTCATCAGTTATGCATTTCCGGACTAATGTTTATAGGACATAAAATGCTTATTCTGATCACTTGTATTAATACTGTAAGTCTGTAACACTTTGACAGTTATACCCTGTATATAAAGATAAAAGTTTTTGTGTTTGTTTGTTTCTTAATCTTATATAAAAATCTGAAGTTTTATTCCGATCTTCTACACAAGAGGAAGGTCGTTGTCTATATGAGATTTCGAAAAAATAATAATTATCAATAATAGCGATATTCAAATTAATAGTAGGACATACTAATTGGAGGTATCCCACCAATAATATGCAACAACAACTATATATATCTCAAGACCAAAAATGCAAGGTTTTCTTTTAATTTTCCTATTATATCTGGAATGGGTGCGGGCCACAATCCCGACAGTCACAATCTCGACACCCAGAACCCCGACAGCCACAATCCCGACCAGCCAAAATCCCGACAGGCCAAAATCCCGACAGGCCAAAATCCCGACAGGCCAAAATCCTGACAAGCCACGTATTCCCGACAGATTACAATCTATTATCCCGACAAAGCAGAATCCCATTTATTTCTATTATGTTTTATGAGAGTGCTGTTATATGCGGAGTGCTCTTGTTTTTGATTCTGTATGTGTACAATTTTATCATTGGCTTTATTTGCTTTATTAATATTTTTAGTTTCTTTTTCTATAAATTGTTTAATAAATTGCGATTCAATAAAATATTTATTACTTTTATTCAAAATGGGACGTTATGTGCAATACCACGAAGATAGTCCATCAATTGTCGGTTTACTCTGTCTCTAAATACTGCCTTAAGTCTTCTCTCTCTGTCGAGTGCAGCTCTCTTCGGAGTAGGATATGCTGACCGCGAAAAATACTTTCCACTTCTAAATCTACTCGTTGTTGTTCTTTTTGAAGCTCTTGTATAATTTTGAAAAGACCAACATGTCTGCGGCCAAGCAATGTCTTTCATCTCCTGTGCCAGGCTTCTACGGCATTCTGAGTACGAGGAATGCCGAGCTCAATTGAATCTGCGACACTCCACAGTGCGGGTGGAAATATAGGCGGAGAACGTATAACTTGTCCGCGATTTCGGCGTCTTATTCTCCCGTGAACTTAGTTTTCTTCGAACCAGTTCACTACATTTATAGATTCGGGAGGCATCTCAGCTTTTAAGATGTCAAATGATGCTGCCATTTCGTTAGCTGGGACAAACGCCAGCGCAAATAAATGACGTAACAATAAGCTGAATTGTTCATCGTTTCCGTAACGAACTGATAATCCGCAAGCTTGTAATGAATTAGAAAATGAGCATGAAAACGTGGTGAGATAGGACAAGAGAAAGGACCAATGATAAAATTGTACACATACAGAATCAAAATGACAGAATTACTGAAAAAAAGTTACAGTCCAACTTCGCATACAAAAGCACTCCGTATATAACAGCACTCCCATAAAACATAATAGAAATAAATGGGATTCGTCTTTGTCGGGATAATGATTGTAACCTGTCGGGAATACGTGATTGTAACCTGTCGGGATTTTGGCCTGTCGGGTTGTGGCTGTCGGGATTGTGGCTGTCGGGATTATGACCCTAATCCATCTGGAATCGCCTGTTCACTCATTGGTCTGCTGCATTTGTGATTATGTAAGGCCAATGAGCGTACACTTTAACTAATGGTTTCTTTCTATTGGGTCTAAACATGAAAAAAGCTCTTTCTGCGTAAACTCTTGGAGCAGAACTTGTATCTCCAGGAAGGAGCATTTTAAAATTGAGATCCAGAAAGGGTTTGTTTAACATTTAAGAAACAAACTTTCTCTTTTGGGTGGATTACGAGCATATCGTCATGAATAGCCTATATCTGACAATGTCAATTGGTTTATGATTATTTATACAGTGTTCGCTTCGCGGTAAAGCATATGTAAAGATGGCTGCATTTTGACTGAGAATAATATTATCACATCTATTTATTTATCAATCTATTTACCAATAAAAATATAGATTCATATTCAAGTGTCTATGTATTCTTTCACCCTGGCGATGAGTAAAAAGTGTAATCAGCCTTCCAAATAAAGGACCTGAACTTAGTTATAAAAGTTCTTTGGGGGGGAGGGTGAGTCTCGGAGATAGAAATAATGTAAAAGTAGGAGAAAAAGGCTAGGGAAACAGACAGATTGAACAATTTATTCTACCTAAAACACTGAATACACAAATCCCCTAGATCCCTGGCTTGTCACCAGTGGGTGTATGCAGATAACATATTGAACATTAAGCATCTAAAACATCGCATCACACAGGCTTGTCAGAGTGTGCTCCTGGACATTCAATATGAAAGGGCGCTTCAGGTTTGATTTGACATCAAAAAGAGCGGGCAACATATTGAACACATGACATTTGTGACATTATGTTAATTTGAAAACAGCAGTTGTGGCCTTTGTAGAGAATGTGGATGTTATGCCTTAACTCAACATTGAGTAAAGATAAGTAAAATAATGAGGACACCATTGCGGTTGTCAGGAAATTCTACGTGTATTTCACCCTACCATCGTCTGCAACCTGCGCTTCCGACAGTGAAACTCTATTTCAGAATCCGGAGCACGGACATCGCCTCGCGTCGGCGGGAGACTGTGTAGCCAGACACGGCCCGCCGCACTAGGCATCTCCATGGTTTTATTTGAATTTGAGTCGATATTAATTTATACGGGTTAAGAAAGACATTTGAGTGATACTCACCTCAGCTGTTAGAGCTTGAGCTTCCTTGTATAAAATGAAAAATGTAAACAATTCCTTCAGTAGAGCGACTCCAGAATAAATGGTTGAATTTATGTCTCCGTAAGCAGTCCCATCCGCTTTGAAGGTTCTAAGGGTTATGATTACGCATACAACGAAGCTGAAGACCCAGCCTGATACGAAATGTTTAAAGATAGCGTTCATTTGGTCGACGTAGAAAGAATTGAGAGAGAATTTGGTTCGCAGACGAATGAGTCTTTCTTCCGAACAAAAAAGCTTCAAAATATATTCGGATTGCAGGAGAACGTTAAACTGTTTGTATCTCAGAGTTAGAATTTTACAAAAGATACCGAGAGTAATATTGAAGAGATAAATGTGAGATTCCGTTAATAGGGTCCATAGAGAGACTAGAATTCCAAAAAATACTGGATGATCTATGAAAAAATCTATGTTGTACAATAAAGTCATCGTTTCTTCATTTGGTACCAGTGTGGAAAAATATAGCATATCGACAACATTTAGGGTAACAATTGATACGCCTATGCAAACTGTATTGAGAAGGAAGTAGAGGAAGAGATGTTTGTCGACTTTTTCTCTCTGGATTGCAGTTCGGATCGACTTGTAGAGTTCGTTTATCTTCTTTTGATTTCGGAAGCAAACGAGTGAGAGCATGATAGCCAGGGCTGTTCTAATGCTCATGTTAATTCGTATCAGGAAGCTGTTCAGGTCTTTTTCCAGAGTAAAAACGTAGACGGCTCCTGCAGAGGTGAGAAAGAGAATGATGCAGTGGATTGAGAATTCGAATATGAACAATAGGTGCAGGAGTATCCGTTTTCTCGCGGTGATGCCGATGAGATAATTGAGACCAAAAAATTGAGTAAAACAAGTAAAAGTCTGAATAAAGGTACACATGTCGGGCCAGTCTCTTTTCCTGATAATAGTTTCGGTGTAATTTTCTAAAACCTTTTCCACTTTTAAGAGCAAATTTTTGCGAGAAATTAGCATAGGTTGTCTTAAGCCCACAAGCTTTTTTGATGTGTTCATTTTGTCGTTAAATCAGTCGATTTTTTACCGGATACAGTATGTTTGCTCTCTAATATTCTATGTAGAAAGGAGATCGCTATTGATTATGTCTACAGTCAATAAAGCTGTTCAGAAAAGAAGGTGCAGGCGCATTGTAAAAACCGGACCAGTCGATTGAGCGTAAAAATTGATTTTTTTAAAATTTAATGAATAGTTATCTCTGAACATCATTTATTTCATTTTGAATATTACATAACGGTTTTGTTTATACATAATTTATAATAATACAATGAAATTATTGAAACTACAGATAGTGTTGTCATAATGACAGTTTCGGAGGTTCTTTATAATGGATAACTTTGAAAAAAGTTTTTTTTTAAATAATGCGAATGTATTGACCATAAAAGCACTAAACATGGCTCTAAAGCTAAAATAGGTTCAGCGGTACGTGTTTTTAATGGTACCTATAGGCCAAACCTTCAATGCTAAGATAAGGCACGCATTATGTCAAACGCAATGTAAAGACGTGTCATTAATGAGTATGACAACGTATCAATTGGTCACGTGACAGTCTGTTCCAGTCTAAAGCCAAAACACACCAGTCAACTGCAAGTGGTTTGACCATCACCACGGGTAAAACAAAGGATCTGAGAGACTTCGAGCGCGGGATGATGGACTGAGTATTTCCGAAACCGCACGTCTTCTAGCTTTTCCCGAACAATCATTTCAAAGGTTTACCAGGACTGGTTAAACAACCAAAGAACAACCAGCCCGAGACAAGCCTGTGGTCGCAAACGACTCGTGGATCCAAGGGGGGTGAGCGTATGATGGGAATGCTTGTTCGTGCGAATAGAAATGTTACGACTCGTCAACTTACCGTGGAGTACAACACTGGACCGCAGAATAACATCTCTGAACTCACTTTACGTCGTACATTGGTAAGGATTGGCTACAACAGCCGACGGCCAGTACGGGACCGTCGACGACTGGAAGAAGGTCTGCTGGTCGGATGAATCCCGTTTCCTATTGCACCATGCAGATGGCCGACGCAGAATTTGGAGAAAACACCACGAAGCGATGGACCCTTCTTGTATAGTTTCCACGGTTCAGGCTGGTGGAAGCTCTGTAATGGTCTGGGGATTGTTTTCATGGCATAATGTTACAGCGAAGCAAACCTCGCTGTAACAAAAGCCGTCTGTTTTGGCAACAGAGGGCGCAAGGAGAGAAGGAGGAAAGACGGAAGGCGGGCGATTCGATTGACACGAAGAGGAGAGGCAAATGGAGAGAGAAAAATAGCAAGGGATTCAGAAGACTAAAGTAAGATCTGGCGAGCGACGGATCAAAGTTTCTGAGCTCGGAGAGCTTCGCGTCGCAGAGAGGATAATGGAAACGTGGCTAGGTCAGGGAGAGAGTCGGAAAACACGGTAACGTCTTCGCAGCATAGAATGAGTAGCGGAACGACTTCGGAGGCCGAAAGGACGACGACCGCTAATGCCGAGACTTTGCCATTCGACGAGAAAAGCTCGACGCCCGAGAAAAGCTATGCAGAAGTTTCCTTGAACGGCGTAATTACGTCTTTGAGCCATATCACTTGCTTGGAAGGAGGTAATTATTTACGAAAATTCTTCCACGCTTCGTTTAATTTAACATCAACGTTGGATGGGTTCATTTCCACGAGGGTTCCAGGCTTACGCACGAGGAGATACTGATTACCTGAGCCGGAGAAATTGAACACCGCTTCAAAACTGTAAGTGCAATTTATTCCGACAATTTTTGGTTATCACTGAAAAGCCAAACGGTGACTATTAGTCGTCGTATCGAGTGTGTAGTGTTAAAAGAGCAAAAGCGGCTAAGTCTAAGGGCATTCGTTAGGATTCATGATTAATGTGCGTCGTTTAGAAATGTTCGACGACAATTACAATTTTTACTATTTGTCTGTTATATACGCTAGTGTAATTATTCATGGGCCTGTTTAAAGCTAAAGATTAGCTACATAAAAGTTACGTTCCGTAAGCTCATAGAGGAACGACAGGCTTATACAATTGTCTACTGATTAGATATTTTTAAGAGAGCTAGCATACGTTTTAACGATATGTTTTGTATAATTGCTCTTTCAATCTCGAAAGTTCACCCACGTTCACATTTTCATATTAAGGTTCATATTAGGAATGCAAAGTTAATAGTTATTAATAAAAATACAAAATGAATAAAAAATAAGATAAACAACAATAGCACTGGTCAACACACATTTTGCCTCCAATCATTTAAAAGTCATTTTATGGTAACTTTGTTGCACTGATTCCGAATATGAGATCAGTTTTTCCAAATTGGCTTTAGTTTTTGAGATATTTAATCTAGTTCATTTTCTACGTTTCAACGTGTATATTTATCCAGTAGAACTGCAACTTTGACAAACGTAAGTTTACTGGACTAATTTGAGTGTGCTGATTCCATATCTGAACTCCAAATTTTTCTATCACGTCAGGATGTTAAGTTTCAGTGGTGTAAAACAGTCTCCTGATGTCAAATTTAAATAATGGCTACCATTAAAATTTAAACTATTTTTATAACCCGAGATCTTGACGTGTTAGGGAAATTTGGAATTCAGATTTGGAATCAGCACGCTCAAATTAGGCTAGAACACCTATCTTCCCCGGTACCAAAAATGTTGTTGACCAGAGCTATTGGTAGTCATTTTATTATGTACACAATTGTTTTTGCAGATTACAAAAACACTAGAGCCAATTTTGCATTTTCACAGTCATATTCGTGTTCAGCACATTCAACTCATTAAGAAATGGTTATTTTCATATCGGACGCAAAAAAGTTTTGAAAATTTATTGCCCAGTGTAATTAATCAAAAATCAAAATAAAAAGCTAATTTTTATTGTGCATGAAGAATGCAAAGTTATTAATTCCAGGTATCTTATTGTGTATGAAATATCCTGTATGTTTATGAATGGTGAAGTTACACTATTACTTTGATTCTGGACTAAAGTATAGTCTCATTGTTCAAAGTTTATTATCAGTACAATTATACTTTTATACTTATTATCAGTACAAGTGCTATTATACTTTTCTTAAGCCAAAGTGTATTTTGTCATATCTTTGATTATTATTCATGTTTATTTTTCTAATAAACAACTTTGGTCCCTGACTAAAATGATGGCATGTGTCTCTTCATATTGATATTTTACAATAACATAACATACTTCCACTGCGTAAGCGTTTGGCACGTGACACATAATCCTAGCCCGTTGATACCTGTAGAAAAACGCCTTAATGGTCAAGGCTACCTAAACACTGTTGCCGACCACATTCATCCCCTCATAGCTACTGTGTTTCCCATTCGAAAGATACTTCCAGCAGGACAGTGCTCTGTGTCACAAGCTCGTATCATCATGGAATGGTTCCAGGAGCTAGATTTTGAATTCAACTTACTCCTCTGGCCACTATTAGTCCCCAGATGTGAACCCAATCGAACATCTTTGGGATGAGCTGGAACGGATTATTCTAGGCATGGATCCACCACCAGCCAATAAGTATAAACTGGGAGCAGCTGCTGCATCTGCATGGACAAACATCACGAAACAATGCTAACTGAATCCATGCCAAAGCGAATTCATGTTGTTGTAGCTGCTAGGGGTGGCGCAACACAGTATTAGGGGAGGGGGTCCTAATAAACTGACCACTGAGATTTGATACATCAGGTTTAATAAGGGAATAAAGGCCAAAAAATGGTAAAAGTACTTTTTGTACTTTCGCTCTACATGTGAGTGTTAAGAAAGAAAAAAGTCCCTAGAGGCAGATTAGGACCTTGAATTCAAAAAAAAAACCAAGAACTGTTGTAACATTCCCCACAGATCAATCTGTCAATGCCAAACATTTAATCAATTGCAAAAAGTTGGTTATCAACACTGTACGATCCCAACCAAGATCTTGACCTGAACACTGGCTCTTGCAAACGGTCCGCTTATAAGAGTCTTATTTGTATGACATGGCGTTTCTTTGATTATTTGTCCTTTTTATTTAAAATTGTACTTTTTGTTCTTTATTTGATTCATGACTCGGCCGACTTGTATTTGATGTTCCCATTATGATGTTAATTATTATGTTACTTAATTTTAGTTTACATTTAAGTTTTCTCTACCCTGTTATTCGTTATCTACTTGACGACCGTTAATTAGTCTTATTTGCCCTTGTATTTTTCTCATTTTCTATAATTGAATTTGTGATATTAGCTTATTAATGTGCGTAATAATTTTTATTGGCCTCCGTGTTTGATGCCTCTTGCTCTTTGTAATCCACCAATTAGCAGCGTTGTTCTTTAATTGGTGGAATGACCCCATACATTCCTGGTCAGATGCCATCTAGACTGTAGTTGTTGTAGGATGATGAAGTTTATTCGAAACGCGTAGGTTCTCATTAAATACTTCTACTATTTGCTGATTCTCAGATTTCCTTTTATTGTTCTCAATACATTTAGTTGGATACAAAATAAAAAATGAAACATTGCACCAGCTTGGAAAATGTATCAACTCAGTGGTTTCCTGAGAAAAAAAACTTAACTCACCTAATGCAACACCCCTAAAAACGTTAAATAAAACGTTCCAAATAAAGTGAAGTCGGGTTTTTTTGTGGAATTCGATTATCTAAACATAACACTATTGTAGTTTTCCTGCCTTAGTGTTTGTGTTTTCGTGACCCAATGGCACCTTCAAAGGAGTTTTAACAACAGTTCAAAGAAGAAATTGTATAACTTTGTGAATTTGGAAAAGCGCTTTTGAGAAAATACCAAATCCAAATATGCAATAGAACAATACGAAATCGCCTTAACGAGATGGGTTTTACGTTCCGAAAAGCCAAAAGCAAATCTCTGCTTACAAAGAAACACAAACAGGCTCGTCTATAGTGGGCCAAACAAATCACAGGAGACTGTAAACGACTGGAAGAAGGTAATTTTCAGTGATGAGTCGAGAATTGGCTTTGGTGCAGGCGATAGTGATGGAACATTTGTTTGGAGACGTGATGGTGAAAAATTCAAGATGATAACCAAAATTTCTCTTTAAAGTTTACGCAATATCTCATAATCTGGATTGTGTGACGGCCAGCGGTCCAGGCAGAATGTAATGAAGTCTACCATGAATTCAGAGTCATATTTGGAAGTATTGGAGTCTTCTTCATTCCAACACTTGACCATTTCGGAGATGATGAAACCGTCATATTTCAGGACGACAATGCAACTTGCCACTGTTCAAGAGTACAGTGCGTGAACTGAAAAAGTTAAAAGAAGCTCATCCGTCCAACAAAGATGAACTCAAAAGGGCATAAACTTATCGTGCATTACTATGAAATCTTTTTGCTTCGATGCCTGCAAGAATTAAGGCTGTAATTCAAGCCAGGGGTGGAATTACAAAATACTAATGTGTTGAAATGGTTTTTTTCCCACAGAAAAGTTGTTTGAGTTGAAGGTTTTCTCTCAGGAAACCACTAAGTTGATACTTGTTTCCAATGTGGTGGATTATGATTCATTTATTTTGTATGCCAATAATTTAATCATTGACATTAAATTATAAATTAGACTCAGGGAGTCATTAAAAAATTTGTTTTTGCATTTTCAATTCAAATATAGATTTTTTGTACCTTCATTTCCCTTGTCAATAATAAGTCACACAATGAGTTCATTCTTTTTGCCAGGGGTTGTATAATGCGTGACATTTCGTGCTGTAAGAAGTGTCACGTGTTGGGCAGTAGAAGGTTTTTAACTGAGTGTGGACAAAAAATGAAATTAAAGAATTTGGTAGGACCAAAGCCCGTATCAATAGCTCAGCTTCCTCGCTTTAGGGGCTTTAGTACTCACATCGAAATATAAGATTGTTATTTTATGTTATGATATAAGTAATAGCATTATTTTTGATATATATTGTTAATAAGTACAGGGTGGTTATAAAATAATTTCGCCTATTCAGAGCCCTCTAGAGTCCAATCTAATGAACCGAGTGCGATGCAAATTGAAATGTAGGCTATTCAGATCACGGGGGAGAGAATTTCGGAAAGAAAAAAAATTGAATGTGAAAATGTGGCGCTACCAGGTGAAAATGTGGCGCTGTGGAATGACAAATGGAGTTTTTAAAACTAGTTTTATTGTTTTAAACAAGCAGGCAAGGTTTTTGTTTGATTACAGCATATATTCGTTCTCAATGTCGGCCTTATTAGGAGAAAGTCTATGCAAATTAGAAAGTCAACATAGTCAACACTGAACTCATTGATGATGGATTTTTGAAATCCGAAATGTACATCTGAGTCTGTAATAAAATGCCTATGTGGAGTAGTGTTTTCCGTTTTTCGTTTATTTATATGACGGTATCCACAGTTTCGGCTATTTTCCTACTTTAACGTTAGGTAGGTTAAGATGGGGACCGAACAAAATGCAACGTAAGGTCTTGTATTATCAGTCTCAAGCAAATGTTTGTAACTGTAAAACAGGATTAGGTGGTTGAAAAAAAAAACAAGGTCTGTTCAAAAAATAGCCGAACTTTATTAATTACGCGGCAACGGATCGTCGTATTGCAATATTGCAGATGCCATATCTTTCCGCCTAAATGGACTATTTATAAATTTTAACATTTCGTTTAATTTCGGAGTTATTGTTATTTGAGTGCAACGTGTTTTAGTGTTCGGGGCGATTTTTGCATTGTTCCATTTACGAGAGCAACGATGCAACGTGAAATTTTACGTGAAATTGGGAAAAACATTCACGGAAACAAAAAGAAACCACTATTGTGGCAAGACAACTTATACAGTAGTTCCTCCTCATGAAAATGCGGCGGCCCACTCAACCTTGTTAATTCCTCATGTCTTCCCCCAGCCTCCCTACTTCCCAGACAGAGCTGTCTGCGACTATTTCTTCTTTCCAAAATTAAATTCAGTGCTGGAAGGACGCTGTTTCTACTCTATTGATGACATTAAGAAAATTCGTCACCAGCAATGAAGAATATTCCAAAAGCAGCTTTCCAGCACTGCATGGTAAAGTGCAAACACCGATAGAACAAGTATGAATAAAATGAGGGGAGTACTTTAAAGGAGACAAAGACCAATAAACTGTATATTAAATTTACAGACCTCGTATAGTATCGGATGCTTTGTCTCTTACCATCATCCTAAAATCTTACGCTTCGGTCGGCCAAATTGTGTTTCAGAGGCTGCAGAAGCCTGAGCATGGACTCCGCCTCTCGCCGACGAGAGACGGTGAGGCCAGACTCGGCGCGCCGAACTATGCGTCTTCGTGGTTTCGTTTGTGTTTGAATCGTATTTGATATCAGTGAATATAGGTATAAGAAGATTCACAATGAGACTTACCTCAACAACTAGAGCTTGAGCTTCCTTGTAAAAAATGAAAAATGTAAACAAATCCTTCATTATACCGACTGCAAAGTAAATGATTGCAGCTATATCTCCGTAAGCAAAAGAATCTACTTTGACGGCTCTAAGGGAGATGCATACGGAAATGACGAGATAGAAGGCCCAAGCTGCTATGAATTGTTTATAGATAGCGTTTATTTGGTCAACGTAGGAAGAAATGAGAGAGAATTGGATTCGCAGGCGAATGAGTCTTTCTTCGGAGCAAAAACGTTTCAAAAGGTAATCGGATTGCAGGTAACCGTTAAACTGCTTGTATCTCAGAGTTAGAATTTTACAAAACATGCCGAGCGTGATAGCGAAGAGATAAATGTGAGATTCAATTAAGATAGCCCATAAAGAGAACTGAATTCCAAGAAGTACTGGATGATCCATGAAAAAGTCTATGTTGTAGAATAAAGTCTTCGTTTCTTCTTTTGGTACCAGTTTGGAGAAAAACAACATCTCATTAACGCACATGGTACCAATTGAGACTCCTACATATATTGTACTGATAAGGAAGTAGATGAAGAGATGTTTGTCAACATTTTGTTTGCGGATCACAGTTCGGATCGAGTTGTAGAGTTCGTTTAGCTTCTTTTGGTTTCGGAAACAGACGACTGAGAGCATGAGAGCCAGGACTGATTTGATGGTCGTGTTGAATCGTCCTAGGAAGCTTTTCAGTTCTTTTTCCAGAGGAACAACGTAGATGGCTCCTGCAGAGTTGAGAAAGAGAAAGATGCAATGGAGTGAGAATTCCAATATGAAGAGTATGTGCAGGAGTATCCGTTTTCTCGCGGTGATGCCTATGAGGTAATTGAGACCAAAAAATTGAGTGAAACAAGTGAAGGTTTGTGTAAAGGTACACATTTCGGATCCTTCTCTTCTCCTTGTAATGATTTCTGTGTAATTTTCTATAACTTTACCGTTTTTAAGAATGGAAACTTTGAGACATATGCTAATGTTATCTGAGGCGCAGGAGCTTTTCTGATCTGTTCTTTAATGTTGTTAAATCAGTCTATTCTTTTCTGTATGTTTGCTTTCCATTATTCTCTCCTGAAAAAACTGCTATTCTTTAGATCCACAATCAATAAAGCTGTTCACAAAAGAGCGTGTAGGTTCTTTGCAAAACCGGGCCATTCGAAAGTAAATTAAAAATAATGACTAAGCGCAAAATTTAACGTGAGATGAGCTATATAATAGAACCTGGTGTCCAGGACATTTGATGTGCACGGATCGGTGCAGTACCGTTGCTGATTCTCTTCGCGGCGCCAACCTATGACACGACCATCGTCAGGATAAAGATTGACTCGGTAAGAGCTTATCGGAGGACACAATGCATTACTATTAATCTGTTGACATATCCTGGCATCACGTACGAACCCTTGAATGTAAGTCAGTCTCTTTCTTGTTGAGACCGACTATACTGGGATCTGTGCTTTTACTTGATCGGACTGGACGTTGGTGGATATAACGATTTTCTCTGTCTGTAGTGCGTCTGGTAGAACATTGTTACAGTGGTAGCCGCATGGCTTATATGCAGGCTATACAACGGGACTTCAGCGGTCCAAATATACCATACTGTTCAAATGGGCATTGGTGGCGTTATTCTTGGCGAAACATGACGCCGTTGTCTACTGATCATGCAGAATTCTGACCTTTCGGCTTTTTGTACAGCCCTTTAAAACAATTTGGGAAAGGCTCCAAGCGCTCTCTATAAGGAGCATTCAAAATGAAACGAGCCGTAGTCTGGAATGTGCAAACCGGTGACAAAATGGTGTGTGTAACAATGAGTGGTTCCGACGAGAGCGCCGAAGTTCACAGGCCGCCGCTAGAGGGTGACGGTGGAAGTCACGTGACTATACAAAGGAAGCAGAAGCAAACGTCAATCGCCCAATGGCCATTCGAGTTGTATAAGCAGTGAATAAGTGAAATGGAGGCGTCAAAAGAAGAGCAAAAAGATGTTGTTCTTTTTCTGACAGCGGAAGGAGTAGGGGGAACGGACATTCATCGAAGAATGTCACAAGTGTACGGTGAACGCTGCATGTCCCTTGCAAGGATCAAGGTGTGGCACAAGTGGTTCAGGGAAGGACGGGTGTCGTTGGCCGATGATGCACGGTTTGGAAAACCAAACCTCATTAACGATGACATCGTCCAACTGGTTGATGGACTCGTTACCCCGCACCGCCGAGTTACAGTGAAAGCCGTACCCGCCTCATACGGCCAACACAATCACGGCACCCTACATACAGTCCAGACATCACTCCCTGCGATTACGCTATTTTTGTTCCGCTAAAAAAGGCTCTCAGGGGCAAACGATTCACCTCGGACGACGACGTACGTGCAGAACTGATTCACAACGCACCCCTGGGAGTTTTACGAGACAGCCATTCTCCGTCTTGTGTCGCAGGGCCAATACTTCTAACTTACAGGGACTGGTTTCTGTTCCTAGGTCTCCGGCTCGTTTCTTTTTGAACGCTCCTTATATATGACGATTGCAATGACCATTCGGCGAATTCACTATAATCTGCAATAACGAAGGCACTGCGCGTTTTATACTGCATTTGGGAAATGGGTGGAGGAATTTCCATGGCCTTCTTGTGTATATACCACTATGTGTCAGATAGCATATTTTGAGGGAATTTATCTTTAGAAACGCCAGCTTTTTTCTCATTCACTCATATATTTGAAGGCAGTGATCCTGCATTTGAGTGAATATCGATTTTTTTGCTGCTACTCGAGGTAGTTAAAGGCTTGTTGTGGATCCCGGCAGGTTTGACTATTAATCGCAACCCATCTGTAATTGAATTATTAACATCACTTAAAACTCGGCTGAATTAAAGTTAATTACATTCTTTGAACGCGGGTGGCTATGGATTCTGGGGTGGAGGTCGACTGCATCGAAACGACTGAAAGCGTTACCGTATGTGATCAAATGTTTCCGGGTAATCCTTCAAATTGATTTTTTCAAACGTACTACTCAGAAAGTATAATAGATCTCTACTTCCTCTGATTTCTGATCATTTTCTATCGAATGATATATGACATCATAGTTCTAAACTGTTGTCATAGTTCTGAAGACCAAGTGACTGCCACCCACCAACTCTGACCCCACCGGGAGAATTTGGCCCACACTTGAAACTAATTTAGATCTTGTCTAGAGAAATTTTCACATCGAATTTCAAACATAAATATCACGTAGATCACCTTATCACCTCTGAATCCCACCCCCATAATTCCGACCCTAGTGGCCTATCAAAACCAAACTAATTTGTGAAGTAGGAACAACCTTGCGCTTCTGACGGCCAAAATCTATTTTAGAAACTTAAGCACGGACTACGCCTCTCGCCCGCCGGAGACTGTGTGGCCAGATTCTGCCCGCTGCAATTTGCGTTTTCGTGCTTTCGTTTGATATTAATTGATATGGGTTAAAAAGACATTTGAGTGATACTCACCTCAGCAGTTAGAGCTTGAGCTTCCTTGTAGAAAATGAAAAATGTAAACAATTCTTTGAGGATAGAGACTCCAAAGTAAATGGTTGAAGTTAAATCGCCGTAAGCAACCCCATCCGCTTTGAGTGCTCTAAGGGTTATGCAAATGGATATGACGAAATAGAAGAACCAGGCTGCTACGAAATGTTTAAAGATGGCGTTCAATTGGTCGACGTAGGAACAACTGAGAGAGAATTTGGTACGCAGACGAATGAGTCTTTCTTCGGAGCAAAAACGTTTCTTAAGGTAATCGGATTGCAGGTGAACGTTAAACTGTTTGTATCTCAGAGTTAGAATTTTACAAAAGATGCCGAGAGTAAGAATGAAGAGATAAATGTGAGATTCCGTTAAGAGGGCCCATAAAGAGAACAGAATTCCAAGAAGAATTGGATGATCCATGAAAAAGTCTATGTTGTACAATAAAGTCTTCGCTTCATCGTTAGGTACCAGGGTGGAGAAATACAGCATGTCGACAATACAAAGGGTACCAAATGATACGCCTACGCAAACTGTACTGATAAGGAAGTAGACGAAGAGATGTTTGTCGACTTTTTGTTTGTGAATCGCAGTTCGGATCGAGTTGTAGAGTTGGTTTACCTTATTTTGATTTCGGAAGCAAACGACTGAGAGCACGATAGCCAGTCCTGTTTTGATGCTCGAGTTAAATCGCAGCAGAAGGCTGTTCAGGTCTTTTTCCAGAGTAAAAACGTAGACGGCTCCAACAGAGGTGAGAAGGAGAATGATGCAGTGGAGTGAGAATTCGAATATGAATATAATGTGCAGCAGGGTCCGTTTTCTAGTGGTGATGCCGGTGAGGTAATTGATACAAAGCAATTGGGTGAAACAGGTGAAGGTTTCAGTAAAGCTACACATGTCGGACCAGTCTCTTTTACTGATAACAGTTTCGGTATAATTTTCTAAATCCTTTTCCACTTTTAAGAATGAAATTTGGCGAGAAATAAGCATTGGCTGTCTGATGCGCACGAGCTTTTCTGATCTGTTTATTAATGTCGTTAAATCAGTCGATTTTTCACCAGATACTATATGTTTGGTTTCCATTATTCTGTCTAGAAAGAAAAGTGCTATTGATTAAGAATACTGTCAATAAAGCTGTTCACAAAGAACGCGGGGGCGTTGCTAAATCGGACCATTCGATTGAGCATAAAATGATTATTTTAATTTAACAGATGTTTTTTCTCATTCGTGGCATCTCGATGAGCCGCCTCGATTCTTGTTCAATTTTCTCAATTCAGTTTTTTGATTGTATAACATTTTTCCCTTTTACAACAGAAATGCTTTGTTATAAGTGGGTGGCATTTCTTATTACTTTTGAAATTGTTGTGCAAACAGTGTTGGGTCTGAGGTAAGTGGAAGGAAATGTTTGCAGTTGCTGGGGGGATAAAAAAAAACAAACAAACAAACAAAGCGAAAAAAAAAAGAGGAGAAGGAAAGAGTCTTTTTTGGTGGGGGGGGGGGGGGCTCTCCGAGGATAGAGAGTTTTATATCCTGGGGAAATGACAAAGGACTCTGGTCAGCAGGAATTTTGGACATACTACGAAGCCTTTTTATGAACAATAATTATTGTTTAAGCGAAGAGAAGTTTTCGTCTTTGCGACTTCCGATTGTGTGATAAGAAATCTTTGGAACTTCTTTTACATGAAATTTAAAATGGAACGTGCGACGCTATTGACGTTTGGAGTTTGAATCTTGCTCGTCATGTACTGTTAAAAGATTACATATTGCATATTGATGTTTGATTGCGTATTGGCAAACTGAAATGCACTTGCAGTACCGTTGCGTTCCTCTACGCGCGCCAACCTCTGATACGACCATCATCAGCATAAAGATTGATTCAGCGGGACTGTTTAGAGAAAATTCGTACGAAGCCGTTAATATAAGTCAGTTTCTTTCTACACGAGGAAGGGCTCTTGTTGTGACCGACTATACTGGGATCTGTGTTGTTACTTGATCGGACCGCACTATCTTCTCTATCTGTATTGCGTCTGGTAGAACATTGTAAAGGCTGAATCCCACTGGACGGTAAGGACGGTAAAAATCAGCCCTTATTCCAAACAACCGTTATGACCGTTCACGGCAACAAAGTATGACCATTTTCACTGAACGGTAAAAGTTGAACATTCAACCAATCAGGAGTATTTATACTTTGCAGTCGAAAAACCAATGGAATAACAGCTCTCATAACTTCTCAGATCTTATTATTAAAAATCCAAAGATACCTTCTAACTTCTTCAATAAGCAACTCGTTCTTGATTGCAGCCATTTTAATTTGCACTAAGAAGCGTGATCATGGCCAAAGCCATCCCAGCATTCTTGTTTCATGTGCTCTGCCGTGATTGGCTGGTTTTATCAACGGCACGGTAGAGACTGCTAGAAAGTTCAGCATACTGAACTTTCTATGCACTGGCACATGACGGCAAAACCGGTTGCCCTTGAGCTACGTTTCCATAGCAACTCCACCGGTACCGGCTGATTTTACCTTGTTTGCCGTCCTGTGGGAATCAGCCTTTACAGTGGTGGCCGCATGGTTAAAATGCAGGCCATACGATGGGACTTCATGCAGTCCAACCATACCATACCGTTCAAATGGGCATTGATGGCGATATTCTTAGCGAACGCGATGCCTTTGTCTACTGATCATGCAGAATTCTGACTTTCCAGCTTTTTGTATAGCCCTTTAAAGCACTGGGAAAAGGCTCCAAGCGGAATCTATATCACGAGTTGCAGTGACGAATCGGTGAAGTCACTATAATCACTTGCATTGCGCGTTTTATTCGCCTCTTGCAAGTTAGATCGAAGCACCGCCGGGCAGGAATGTGAGTAAACTATTTGTGGATACGTTATGCTTGTCTTCTATGGGGGCTCGCAAATTTATCTCAATTTGAACGATTTTATTTTGTGTATAAAATTTCTGAATTGACTCAAATAAGCCCTGTATGATGTTCAAATTCATATTATAGGCGCCCAGAAGGAACAAAATATTATTCATTTCCATCTGAAAATAGGTTTCTTCAGCAAAGACAGCTATGGACAAAGCGATTAAAGGAAAGAAGTATTTCGGGTCTTGTATAATTAAAATTAACATACTGGAAACCGTATTTAATAAGGAAAGAACATTTTCATTTCATTCAGCTCCCAGTCTCATGGCCACAAATAATTTGAGAAACTTCACGATGGTGGCGCCCGTGCAGCTTGCAAGAGGCGAATACTGCATTTGGAAAATGGGTGGAACAATTTCCATGGCGAGCCTGCGTACTTACCACTATACAGGGTGGTCCATAAGTCTGCCCCCCCCCCCCCTTTTATTTTTTGAACCGAAGCAGATATGTCAATTTTGATGAATCCAATGAATAGGAAGTTGTGGGTGGCCTATCCCATGGTGCACTTTTCATCGTCTCAAATATGCAAATTAAGACATTCAAAATTTATCTCAAAAACCGTAAGGGATAGAGAAAAAAACCCAATTGCAAACTTGTTCAGCATAAAAAAACAAAACAAAAAACAAATCATCCAAATCGGACCAACGGTTCCCAAAAAAAGTTACAAAAAGTAAATAACCATCTCAAACTAAAAAAAGCCAACTGGGCCAAACCAAAGCGAATCTAAAGGGTATGTTCCACATGATGCCCTTCAGCACCAATGCACAACTGAGCACGTAGTTTCAAAGATGCCATCACTCTTGTTACCATATCAGATGTAATGGATTGGCAGGCAGTCTGAATTCTCTGTTGCAAATCCAGCATAGAAGTTGGCTGAGTGGCATAAACATTGTCCTTAAGGTAACCCCACAAAAAGAAGTCATTAGGGGAAAGATCTGGTGAGCGTGCAGGCCAATGAATTGGGCCACCCCGGCCGATCCACTGACCTGGAAACATTGCATCGAGATGATCACAAGTAGCTGCCGCTGAATGGGCTGGAGCCCCATCATGTCGATACCATACCCTTCGAAGTGATGCTAAAGGAAGCTCATCTGCAAATTCTGCCACTACAACATTTATTATCATGTCTCTGTATCGTGCAGCTGTCTACGCCCCTTCGTAGAACAATGGACCAACCAATCCACCATTGATGATTCCACACCAGACATTCACTCTCCAATTCACCTGGTGCACAGCTTCTCGTAACCATCTAGGGTTTTCTGTTGCCCAATAATGGAGATTGTGTTTATTAACCAGAACATCTCGAGAGAAGCTGGCTTCGTCTGACCACAAGACCCAATTGAGAAAGCCTGGGTCATCGTCGATGCGATTTAGCAGCCAATTGCAGACTAAGACGGAAATCGTAGTCTGTTGGCTTCAATCCTTGGTGGCAGTGGACATGATAAGGGTGGAATCCATGCATATGAAGTAATCTTAATACTGATTGATGACTGCAGCCAGCTTCTTCAGCAACTGATCGAGTACTACAATGAGGATTAGCATAAACAGCAGCTAAAATGCCTGTGCTGGAGTCCTCTGATGTGACAGTTGTTGGTCTACCTTGCCGGGTCTGATGACTGACACTTCCTGCTTGCTGAAATCGTTGAACAACCTGGCGAATTGTCTTAGAAGTGGGAACTCTAGCATTGGGATATCTAACTTGGTATTCCCTGGCTGCACCTTTGTAATTATGTGCAAATCCAAAACATAAAACCATACCAACCATTTCTTCTCTATTGTATTCTGCCATTTTTCAGACCTGATTAGCAGTTTCTTCCCCATTCATCAAAAAGCTTCAGCATTTAAAGGGCTAGTGGATAAAACCCAACAGGGGGGGACAGGAAGATGCAAATGCAATTTGAGTGCCAATTAGCATTTGCAATTAAATTTTTTTGGGAACCGTTGGTCCGATTTGGATGATTTTATTTGTTTTGTTTGTTTTTTTATGCTGAACAAGTTTGCAATTGGGTTTTTTTCTCTATCCCTTACGGTTTTTGAGATAAATTTTGAATGTGTCCTAATTTGCATATATGGGATGATTAAAAGTGCACCATGGGATAGGCCACCCACAACTTCCTATTCATTGGATTCATCAAAATTGACATATCTGCTTCGGTTCAAAAAATAAAAGGGGGGACAGACTATGGGCCACCCTGTATGCCAGATAGCACACTTTGAGGGAATGTATCTTTAGAATCGTCAGCTTTTTTCTCATTCACTCTAATAATTGATGGCACTCCATTTCTATTTTTTGTCCAGTCGTCCAGTAAATGTTTGCCCAGACCCTGCAATGATGCGGAGAAAATGGAACCTCTCTGTAGCCCTCTCTAATACATCCCAAAGATGTTCTATAGGATTAAGATCAGGACTCTGTGGTGGCCTAGATATGTTGATATGACTGATCGAGCTCGATGAACCTGCTTTTTTCCAGTTGTTGGATTGGTCGACGTGGAGTGGCCCCTCCCCTCAGGTCTCCAAACTTGTCCCATGTGGGTTTTAGTTCAGAGAACGCATTGAACATTAAGCTTCTGAAACGTCGAATCACATAGGCTTCTCAGTGTGTAGTCCTGAACCTTTAATGTGAACAGGGCTTGAGGTCGGATTTGAAAATCAAAAACCGCGGGCAACACATTGAACACGTCCACTAGAACATACTTGACATTTTGATAATTTGTAAACAGCAGTTGTGGGGAATCTGCCAAAAAACCTCATTAATTCAAGAATGAGTAAAGATACGTAAAAATAAAAACACCATTGCGTTTGTCAGGAAATTCTACATGCATCTCTTATATCACACTAGAAGAGGTACCCGGCGTTGCCCGGGATAATTACACTTGCACAATCTTTTCCTTTCATTGTTAGTCATGAGATATTGATTGTTTGTTCATGCAGAGCGTTTGTGAATTGCGTGTTGATACCATTGTTGATACCTATTGTTGTACAAACTTTGCCTTGCATTGTTGGTCATGAGATATTTCTCATTAAAATGCCTTGCCATAACCATGAATATCGATTTTTTATCGATATTTATTATTTTTCCGAAATCTGAGGTAGACAGTGACCTTCCTCATGCTTTGAAGGTCATGTATGCGAAATTTTATCAAGATCGGAATAAAACTGTAGATTTGTATAAAAAACAGACCCACAGACAGACCCACAGACAGACCCACAAACATCCTTCTTTATATATCTGTTACTAGCAAAGGTACCCGGCGTTGCCCGGGATAATTACACATGGATGTAAACAGAACAATCTCAAAAAATTAAATTAAATTTTGCAATATCTTAAAAATAAACACATGAAAATGCTTAGAATTAATACAGTAAAAATTCTTAATGAAAATTCGAAAAAAATTTTTTTAAAAGCTCACAATGGCTGGACCTCTCCAAGGATGCCACTGCTATTTTAAATAATTTCTTACTCACGTAATCTTACCTTAGATGTATACTTAGTGTTGTTGCAATTTCCACTTTTCTCTCGATGTATTGAAGCAAAATTTGGCCATTCATCACTTTGTTCAGTCTAGCGGTCGCGGATTCTTCTATTTACTTGCTTCCCATTTGCTCAATACATCACGGAGCTAAAGGAGTGCTTCCTCTGTCGTCTTTCCACTCTTTCTCAATAGTCTGCTAACTCTCCATTATCTCCATTTACTGATCATTTTTAAAGATTTTCAAGAAATTGTTAAGTACTAAGAACTCTCTTTTCTAAGAAAAGCCTGAATAACAGGAATTCTATGCATTGTTACAAATTGAAACTTATCCATATTGCATCATCATTTTATGTTCATTGTTATAATTCTTGGAAAGAATTGCTTTATCATTGCATCATCATTTTGAGCTCATTGTTATTGGTGAATTGCGTGTTGAAACCATTGTTGATACCTATTGTTGCACAAACTTTTATTTGCATTGTTGGTCATGAGATATATATTGTTGGTCCGTGCAGAGTGTTTGTGAATTGCGTGTTGATACCATTGTTGCAAAAACTTTGTCTTGCATTGTTGGTCATGCGATATTTCTCATTAATATGCCTTGCCATAACCATGAATATCGATTTTTTATCGATAATTATTATTTTTTCGAAATCTGAGGTAGACAGTGACCTTCCTCATGCTTTGAAGGTCATGTATGCGAAATTTTATCAAGATCGGAATAAAACTGTAGATTTGTATAAAAAACAGACCCACAGACAGACCCACAGACAGACCCACAAACATCCTTCTTTATATATATAGACTAGATATCACATGACCCCCTTCCCACTTGAAAATTTGGAGTTGTATCCAAGATGGCAGCCATATTGGTCACATGACTAACCGCACTTCCCCCCCCCCATCCCACTTTTAACACTATTCCCAATCGAAAATGATTAGCTCCACCCATAGCGTATACGTTTTATCTAGGTAAATTCAGACTTTTGGCCTACTCTGTATCAGTGCCCTCCTACCCGCCAGATTTTAAGCTCCTATCCCGGTTGATCACTTACGAAGGAACCCAACCACGGAGAGAAAACAACCTTTTCGTCTTAAGACCTTAGCTTTCAGGACTGGAATATCTAAGGTTTTCGACTGTTTAACGGTTTTCCCCTTTAAGTAAATTTAAATTTTGTACCCGTTTAATTCGAGAACTATTCGCTTATATATCTCAAGCAATTTTGTGTCGCGTAATCTTATGATATATTGCCGACGGTTTGTTCCTTACCATCATCCTGCAGACTTGCGTTTCTGTCGGTCAACATTTATTTCCGCGGCGGCGGAAGCCTGAGCACGGTCTCTGCCTCTCGCCAGCGGAAGACGGTCGGGCCACCGTACTATGTGTCTCCGTGATTTCATTTGAATTTGAGTCGTAGTTGATATGACATGGGTTAAGAAAGATATTTGATTGATACTCACCTCAGCAGCTAGAGCTTGAGCTTCCTTGTAGAAAATGAAGAATGTAAACAATTCGTTTAGTAGACCGACTCCAAAGTAAATGATTGAAGAAATGTCTCCGTAAGCAACCCCATCTGCTTTAAAGGCTCTAAGGCATATGCATACGGATATGACGAAATAGAAATTCCAGGCTGCTACGAAATGTTTAAAGATGGCATTCGTTTGGTCCACATATGAAGAAATGAGAGAGAATTTGTTTCGCAGACGAATGAGTCTTTCTTCGGAGCAAAAACTTTTCAAAAGGTAATCTGATTGCAAGTGACTGTTAAACTGTTTGTATCTCAGAGTTAAAATTTTACAAAAGATGCCGAGAGTAATAGCGAAGAGACAAATGTGACATTCCGTTAAGAGGTTCCATAGAGAGAACAGAATTCCAAGATATACTGGATGTTCCATGAAGAAATCTGTGTTGTAAAATAGTCTTCGTTTCTTCTTTTGGTACCACTGTGGAGAAGAACACTATGTCGATAACACACAAGGTACCAATTGATATCCCTATGCACACAGTACTGAAAAGGAAGTAGACGAAGAGATTTTTGTCGACATTTTGTCTGTGGAGCGCAGTTCGGATCGAACTGTAGAGTTCGTTTAGCTTCTTTTGATTTCGAAAGCAAACGACTGAGAGCATGATAGCTAGGACTGTTCTGATGCTCATGTCAAATCGTTGCAGAAGGCTTTTCAGGTCTTTTTCCGTAGTAAAAACGTAGACGGCTCCTGCAGAGTTAAGAAGGAGAATTATGTAGTGGAGTGAGAATTCGAATATGAACACAATGTTCAGCAGGGTTCTTTTTCTAGCAGTTATGTCAATGAGGTAATTGAGACCAAAAAGTTGAGTTAAACAAGTGAAGGTTTGAGTAAAGCTACACATGTCGGACCAGTATCTTCTCCTGATAATAGTTCCAGTATATTTTTTAAAATCTTTTTCACTTGTAGGAATGAAAACTTGCGAGAAATAAGCATAGGTTGCCTGAAGCGCACGAGCTTTTTCTGATCTGTATTAAATCAATCGATTTGTTGACGGATACTGTATGGTTGCTTTCTATTATTCTGTCTAGAAAGAAAAATGCCATTGATTAAGTGTACAGTCAATAAAGCTGTTCACAAAGAACGTGTAGGCGTTGTAAAACGAACCACTCGATTGAGCATAAAATTGATAATTTTTAATTTAATAGATGGTTTTCTTTGATCCGTGGCATCACTAAGTGCCGATTCTTATTCTATTTTCTCAATCCACCTTTTTGAATGTATACCGCTTTATCCCTTTTACAGCAGAAGTCCTTTGTTATAAGGAGATGGCCTTTCTTATTACATTTTAAATTGTTGTGCAAACAATGATGGATCTGAGGCAAGCGGAAGGAATTTTTTCAGTTGCTGAGGGGGGGGGGGTAAAAAAAGGAAGAGGAGGAAGAGTCTTTCTTTTTTTGTGGTGGTGGGGTGGGACTGTCAAAGGATGGAGAGTATTGGACATAATACGAAACCTTTTTATGAAGAATAATAATTGTTGAAGCAAAGACAATTTTTTTTGGGTTCTCCCCAAAGTCATGTTTATCCTAAAATGATGTGACAGTCTTTTCTGAAAATTCAGAACGAAGCAATTAATTAATTAGTTAAACAATCAATTTGCACTGGCACGAGCGTCAGAATACTGCTTTGTTAATCTCCGAAAACAAAATATGGTAAAACGAAGAGAGAAAGGCTAGGGAAACCAATAGATTGAACAATTTATTCTACCTTAAAACAGTGAATGTACTGATTCAGTGGGTTTAAATTCTGCGGTCATTTGAAGGTTATGGTGTATTGAGAGAAAATATTGAACATTAAGCTTCTAAAACATCGTATCACACAAGCTTGTCAAAATGTGCTCCTGAAGTTCAATGTGAATGGGGCTTCAGGTTGGATTTGGCAATCAAAAGCGGCGGGCAACACGTTGAACACAACCTGTAGGACATGAAATTTGTGAGATTTTGTTAATTTGGAAACAGCAGTTGTGGCCTTTGTGGGGAATGTGGATGTTATGTCTGACCAAAAAAACAGCATTAACTCAACAATGAGTAAAGACACCTAAAAATAAGGACACCAATGCGTTTGTCATGAAATTTTACATGCATTTGTTATATCATATAACGCCTTCCCACTTGAAAATTGTCTCTTACCATCGCCTGCAACCTTGCGCTTCTGACGGCCATAATCTATTTCATAATCCTGAGCACGGAGATTGTGTGGCCAAACTCGGCCCGCCGCACTATGCGTCTCCGTGGTTTTGTTTGAATTTGAGACGTAGTTGATATTAATTGAAAAGGGTTAAGAAAAACATTTGAATGACACTCACCTCAGCAGTGACAGCTTGAGCTTCCTTGTAGAAAATGAAAAATGTAAACAATTCTTTCAGTACAGCGACTCCAAAGTAAATGGTTGAAGTTATGTCTCCGTAAGCAACCCCATCCGCTTTGAAGGCTCTAAGGGATATGCATACGGATATGACGAAACAGAAGATCCAGGCTACTACGAAATATTTAAAGACGGCATTCATTTGGTCGACGTAGGAAGAGATGAGAGAGAATTGGATTCGCAGACGAATGAGTCTTTCTTCGGAACAAAAACGTTTCAAAATGTAATCGGATTGCAGGTGACCGTTAAACTGTTTGTATCTTAGAGTTAGAATTTTACAAAAGATGCCGAGAGTAATATTGAAGAGATAAATGTGAGATTCCGTTAAGACGGTCCATAGAGAAAACAGAATTCCAAGAAATGCTGGATGATCCATGAAAAAAGTTTATGTTGTACAATGAAGACTTCGTTTCTTCTTTTGGTATCTGTGTGGAATAAAACAGCATGTCGATACCACACATTGTACCAATTGATACGCCTACGCACACTGTACTGATAAGGAAGTAGACGAAGAGTTGTTTGTCGACATTTTGTTTGTGGAGTGCAGTTCGGATCGAACTGTAGAGTTCGTTTACCTTATTTTGATTTCGAAAGCAAATGACTGGGAGGATGATAGCCAGGATTGTTCTGATGCTCATGTTAAATCGTATCAGGTGGCTGTTCAAGTCTTTTTCTAGATTAAAAACGTAGACGGCTCCTGAAGAGTTGAGAAGGAGAATAATGCAGTGGAGTGAGAATTCGAATATGAACACAATGTTCAGCAGGGTCCGTTTTCTACTGGTGATGACGGTGAAGTAATTGAGGCCAAAAAATTGAGTGAAACAAATGAACATCTGGGTAAAGCTACACATGTCGGACCAGTCTCTTCTATTGATAATAGTTACAATGTAATTTTCTAAAACTTTCCAATTTTAAGAATGAAAATTGCGAGAAATAAGCATGCGTTGTCTGACACGCACGAGATTTTCTGATCTGCTCATTAATGTCGTTAAATCAGGCGATTTCTTGCCGGATGGTGGATATTTGCTTTGTATTATTCTCTCTAGAAAGAAAATGCCAATGATTAAGTATACAGTCAATAAAGCTGTTCACAAAGAAGCGTTACAAAACCGGACCACTCTATTGAGCATAAATAAATGATTTTTTTTTAATTTAATAGATGGTTTTCTCTGATCCATGGCATCTGTAAGTGTCGCCTCGAATCTTATTCAATTCTTTCAGTTCAGCTTTTTGATTGATAACGTTTTGCAGTAGAAGTCCTTTGTTATAAGGAGATGGCCTTTTATTATAATTTAAATTGTTATGTAAACAATGAAGGATCTGAGGCAAATGGAAGGAATTGTTTGCAGTTGCTGGGTTGGAATAGAAAAAAATGAAGAGGATTAAAGTTTTTTGTTTTGGTGGTGGGTATTGTCCAAGGCCATAGTTCTAAAATGGGCAAAGGACTCTGCTTAACATACTAGGAAGCCTTGTTATGAAGAATATTAATTGCTGAAGTGAAGAGAATACATACACTATGTTGCCAAAAGTGACCGGACACCCCCTGGGTCTGGTACTTCTGGGGCTATGTTGGTCCACGCTATTACAACTAGGAAGACTTTCCACGAGGTTGCGGTAGACGGCTGCAGGTATTGCCTTCCATTCCTCCTTCAACTTGGCATAGAGTTCTGTGTTGGTTTTGGGGCGGACAGGTTTGGCTGTCAACTGGCGCTACAACTCATCCCAGAAAGACTCAGTGGGGTTCAGATCGGGGCTTTTAGCTGGCCAGTCGAGCTCGTGCACCCCCATTTCCTCAAACCAGTCCGTAATAGCGCGCGCTTTATGCATGGGCGCGTTATCATGTTGGAACGTGTAAGGACCATCACCGAACTGATGCCACAGGGTTGGAAGCGCTGCATTGTCCAGGATTTTTTGCTACCCCGCGGCGTTCAGGGATCCATGCACCAGGGGACCAAGTCCAAACCAAGAGAAACATCCCCTCACCATGATGGCGCCACCTCCAAACTTCACAGTGGGGACAATGCAATTCGGTAGGTGCCGTTCTTCGGGCATTCGCCAAGTCCACACATGCCCGTCGGAGTGCCGTGGCTCATCACTCCACATAATGTTTGTCCACTCCTCCATTGTCCAATGGCGACATGCTATGCACCACTCTAATCGTGGCGGCGCGCGTTTTGACGTGTTATGTCCGGCTTATGGGCGGCCGCTCGTCCAAGGAATCCAAATCCTGACAGTTTTCGATGAATTGTGCAGGAACTGGCATCACTCTCAGATGCCATCCGGAACTCTGTGGCGATTATATCCAAGGGCTTTACCGGCTGCCTCACCCGTCGAAGACTTCGATGGTCCCTATCGATCAATATTCGAGGCCTTCCCTCTCGTTTTCATTTCGCCACAACATCACCGACTGTTGATCGTGTAATCTGGAAGGTGTCGCAAATCGCTCTTATGGAATTTCCGAATCGGTGGACGCCTATGATCATGCCCCTTTCCCACTCATGCAACTCTCGACGTCCGCTCATGTTGACTGATTGGGCTCGTATGATGTTCTTGCGACCATAAGCCGTCGTTTTATCATCACACGATACGTAGTTGAGACGTCATGACCAGTCTATCGGCTTTCCAGGGGGTGTCCGTCCACTTTTGGCAACATTGTGTATATGCTTGATTTATATATACAAGGATGATTTTAAAATGATGAATCAAAAGTACCTAGCGCTACACTGTAGTCAAAATGAACATAAAGTTTCTCATGCAAAATGTCGAAATCTCAACTCTTATAGCCCTAAACACCCCGCGAAGTTTCATCTTCATCTCAAGAAATGGGCTGATGGGTCCAATTCTTGACCATGTGGTCGAGGACCCTTCGACTAGTACTCGCACAGTAGCTCCTCGGTTAGGCGTTTCTCAGGCAGCGGTATGGAGGATTCTGCATAATAATCTGCAACACCCGTTCCATATTCAGCGAGTGCAATCACTGCTATCTGGGGATTACCCAGCAGGAAGAGCATTTTGGAAGGAATACGGTGCGTTTATTTTGTGCAAAGGAGACGATGGAATCTTTCGATGGCATAAGGAAGGATTGATTTTGTTCGGAAGGATGACGAAATATGGCAAAATTTCGCGAGGTTTTAGCAAGCTTCCTGAGGTGATTAGGGAAGAATGAGGTTAGAATGTCGACATATTGCATGAGGAACTGTATGTACATTCGCTAAGTATAATGATTCACCATATTAGAATCACCCTGTATATATTAATAGAATGAAATAAATGAAATTACAGTTAGTTTTGTAATACTTTGTTTAGTAGGTTCTTTATGACTAAGTTTAAAAATATTTTTTTTCAATTATGCGAATATGTTTATAGATCACAAAAGCACTGAAGATGGCTCTATCCACTATCTACTTATCCACGTCTTTAAACATTGTTACAGTGATGACCTAACAGCCAAGATGAATACCTACAACCTCATGACAAAAATCCTGCAACATTCTATTTTGTGCACGCGCTTCTACGTTTAAGCGATAGTTATAAAATATATGTTAGAGTTACGACTTTGAAACTATATTGAATGGATTCTACGACTGTTGTTACATAGGAAAAAATAAGTAAGAAAAATAAACATTTTATTTCTTAAAAATTTAGAAGAAATGAAAAACCAGATGTGTGACAAAAGTTCTGCAACAGGTCAATCTTTTGTATATGACGAGGCTTCGTGAACTCCGAACGTACGATACCGTTTAAATGCCTATTCATAGCGAACTCATCGCTATTGTATAATGATAACATTGAATTCTGACCTTCCAGCCTTTTGTATGGCTCTTTTTATGCATCGGACAAATACCCATAGCGCATTCTATATTGTAGTGAAGATTCGGCGATGTCACTACAATCGTTTGCATTGCGCCTTCGGTGCTGCGTTTGGGATGACTCCTTCTGATGGAGCCATTTCTACGACTAGTAGCGTATTCACGACTCTTCGCCAGGTAGCATATTTTGAGGGATGTCAGCCTTTTTTCTTTATTACTCATGTAATTGGTGGCATTGATCTGTGAATTTAGCAATATCGATTTCTCAGTTGCCAAACGGATCTCGGCGTTGTTGACTATTAATCACAACTTATCAGTGATTAAACTATTAACATCACTTAAAATCGGCTGAGTGGAGTTAATTGCATCCTGTGAACGTGGGTGACTGTAAATTCTGGGATGGAGGATTTTGAATTTTGGAGGAATAATAGGGTACATAAAACTGTATAAACTGTTAAAATTTGATCGTATTCCAATGAGTAGTTTCCGAATTACGCATTCAAAATCGTATCAGTGCTCGCATGCGAGTTCCAACCAGCACGTGTTACGATGTTGAGTGCGTAACTCGGAAACTACTCGTTAGAATTCGATCAAATTTTAAAGGTTTAGACAGTTTTATGTACCCTATTATTCATCCAAATTTCATCATCCTATGTTATAGAACCTGAGTTATTAACATGTTGATCTCGGCGGCGGCATTTTTATTTCTGTTCATATCACAGTTAGCGTTCGAATTTGGACCGATGTTCATATGAACTTTTTGCTTAGAATCACCCATGCTACCCCCCCCCCCCCAAAGTTGTAAATGTATTTTTGTAGTCCGAAAAAAAAATGTATTCACACTTCAGCAAAAGAAAAAAAACTACATAAAATTTGTAACAATAAATTCATACAGCCATCAAGTGATGAATATATATCCTCCTTGACGTTTACAGTTACGACAGGTGTTCTAAATGATTATCATTAGCGTTGAGATACTTTTGAATACGGCGAAGAGTTGCTCTTACCCATTTTCGTAGCAAACTTTTATCAAGTAACATCCTATGGGTCTAGGTGGCAGTTGTGGTCTTCTTTTATCGGGATCATCTTCATTCAATGCATGTAATAATATTGGGATATAAGCTTTCAATTTTGCTGTTACGGAAAAAATATAGATGACTTGTAGTTAAGTATGTATACATTTTTTGGCGGACTCTGTAGTTTCTGATTTAAAGAGATATTTTATCGATCGACGAGAATCTTGAGTGCGAATTATGTAATTTTTTACTATAATGAAAGTTGTTTACTATTTAAAATAAACTTTTTATGAAATCGGCATAGTTGATCGGTGTTAATCAGCGTCCACGGGTTTTACTATTAAAAACAATTAGTGATTTCAGGAGGAGCGCCTCGGCTTATTATACAGAGTGATCCACAAGTCGCGCACATCGAAACCAGACGACATTATGTAATTCTATATAATACTATTTGATATAGCATTTATATATCACTATTCCAAGGAGCCAAAGAAACTTTTCAAATATTACACTATTTTTAGACAATCGCATTTGGATGTGCGCGACTTTTGAATCACCCTGTAATAAGGAACAAAGGAAAACGCGATATCTATCTTACCACTATTATACCCTCACAGTATACTATTCAATCATTCAAAAACTGGTGCGTATTTGATCACATTTACATATTTATATTTTCATATTTAAACTCTCTTCAGAAGACTTTTTAAATTTGTTTATGTAACGAAAGCTCCCACATTCTCAAATGGTTTGTTTTGGGATGGTATTATTAAAGAACGATGGCCAATTATTATATAGATTTTCAGAAATACTGTCAATCACAATCACCTTAAGTTATGAGCATGATTCTTTTTTTTTACGGACACGCACATACATACGTGACGGAGAGATTTTAGACTGACACTTACCTCGGCAGCCAATGATTGAGCTTCCTTGTAGAAAATGAAAAATGTAAACAGGTCCTTCAGCGTAGTAACCCCAAAGTAAATGAGTGCAACTGCGTCTCCGTAAGAAAAGACCATATCGGCTTTTAAGCTTCTTAGGAGAATGCAGATGGAAACCGAGAAATAGGCGAAATATGCTGCTACGAAATGTTTAAAGATGGCGTTCAATTGGTCGACGTAGGAAGAAATGAAGGTGAATTGGTTTCGCAAAAGAATGAGCTTTTTTTCTAAACAGTATCGATTCACAAGGAAATTGGATTGCAAGAGACTGTTAAACTGTTTGTATCTCAAAGTCAAAATTTTACACAAGATACCGAGGGTAATTAGAAAGAGATACGTGTGAGATTCAGTTAATATTGTCCATGGGGCGAAGAGGATTCCAAGAAGTACTGGACGCTCCATGATAAAGTCGTAATAATAGAATAAAGACTTCATATCTTCTTGTGGTACAACTTGGGAAAAATATACAAGGTCGTTAACACACAGGATACAAATTAATACAGCTACACATACCGTACTGATGAAGAAGTACATGAAGAGAGACTTGTCGACTTTTTGTTCGTGTAACTTAGAACAAATCAAGTGATAGAGTTCTTTTAGTTTCGTTTGGTTTCGGAAGCAGACGACTGAGAGGCTGAGAGCGAGGACTGTTTTACTGCTGGTGTTAAAGTCTGTCAGGATTCTCGGGTCTTTTTCCTGAATAAAGATGTTGATGGCTCCTGCAGAGAAGAGAACGAGAACGAAGCAGTGGAGTGCGAACTGAAATATGAACACAATGCGCAGCAGGATCCGTTTTCTAGCGGTAATGTCGGTGAGGTAATTGAGGCCAAACAATTGAGTGACGCAAGTGAAGGTTTGAGTAAAGGCACACATGTCGGATCAGTTAATTCTCAGTCTGTTCTCCTGGTAACTTGATCCGTGTGATTTTTTTAAAACTTTTACCTTTTTAAGAACGAAATGGAGAAATGAGCAAAGGCAATCTGAAGCGCAATGGGTCTTCACTTGTTCTGTGAAATCATTAAATCAGTCGATTCTTTACCTGAGAGTGTATGTTTGCTTTTCATTCTCGTCCCCAGAAAGGTAAGTTCTAATGATTATGTATCAGGTTGTTATTCTCAAGAAACGGCTTTGTACAAGTCTCACTGACATGATAATTATTAAGAAAAAGCAACTATAAAGCTATAGATACTTAAAATAATGACAAAGAATTCTTACACAACTTAAATAATAATAATTTACTACCACGAACACGCATTTAGGCTGCAATTCGGCCTTCTATCAGCGTGAAATAAACTTCAGCCAGTGTTCGTATGTTCTTAAAAACCTTTAAAAAAAAGCTTATTTTTGCAACCTTTTTTTTTAAGGTCTTAAAAAGGAGACTAAAAAGAGCTTATTTTTTATATCAAGAGCTGAAAATTGATTTTTAATAAAGTTTTTAATTAAATTCCCGAGTAACGTAAAGCAATAACCCAACGCCATGCTCTTTTTCTACATCAACGATATTTACATTAATGTTCGACATTTTCCTCCATTTCTTTTCAACAAACTAGTGTTTCATCAAGGGAAGATTAGCGGAACGTGGAACGCTTTAAGAAGACAGACCAACGCTTTCGTTTGACGTTAATTTGACGCTTGGCGACATGTTTTCCAGCGCATATTTCTACGCTGTGTGAAACATTTGGGGCGTTAACACTTGTACTTTGTGTGAAAGAGCCTTAAGGGTTTATTATATTTTAATAATTCATTGCTAAGGCTTTTCTACGCAAACATGTACGTACTGGTGAAGCGATTAGCTGCTAGCCATTGACAACAATTTGCTAACAAAAATTAGCTATTAGTAATGTTAAGCGAAAGTAATTACCTGCCATATCTTAGCATTCAAAGTTTCCAATTGTACCATAATGGTATCATTAAAATACGTATCACTGAATAGAAGGAGATGAAGCCAGAAACTGTGGACACAGATTAACAAGAACAACAGGAAACCACTATTCCACATCAGATGTTTAATACAACGTATGCGCATTTCGGCAGCCAAGCTGCCTTCCTCAGCGAATACAAGAACTTGATCAGACCAGAGGAGTTCTGTTCTGATAAAGTAGAAGACAATCGACAATCGAACAGTGTAGTGTATCGGTATTCAAGTGGAACTTGAAGCATAGCTTCCATAATCTCACCCTTCATAATCATATTCCAAGGGAAATACACTGAGCTAGAAAAGAAGCCTGATGTACCCACAAGGGTCATCCAAAGTATGAAAGAAAATTGCCTCCTCTTGGTGGAGGAAAATTTGATTGACGACTGTCTAGACTAGAAGCAGACCACTAGTAGTAGATAAAACACGACCTATGAAGTCCAGTAATCTGGAAATAAGACATTATCAATGTCTTCAAAATTAATATCAAGTATATGCCTTGGATCACGATATCTCTTTCTATGCATAGGATGCTTTAAAATGCCCGAGACTAGCTCGTTGCTATGATTTTCTATATTGGGCAGCATGGATTCCATGAGCCCTTGAACGTATTTGCCAATATGAGTCATGTTGAAGTCATTATAAATGGAGGAATTGCGAACAATTCTCCGATCTTTTTGCGCAATAGTCCTAAGGGTAACGTTTTGGAACGTTTGCAGTTCTTTCCATCTAGTTTTACATATTGTGGCCCAGACGGGCATACCATAGGTCAAGATAGTCCGAACAATGACCTTATAGAGTAGGAGTTTATTATCAATGTTTAGAGCACTATTCCGGCCCAGCAGAGCAATCAAGCTAAACTTGGCTCTCCTGGCCTTATTCAACGCATAAGTTGCGTGGGGAGTCCAGGTAAGTTTAGAGTCAATAACAACACCAAGATATTTATAAGTTTCAACCCAGTCCAGTTTTTTGCCATATAGTGTTAGAGAATCTAATGATCTCTTTCTCTTCTTGGAGACAAACATCGCCTTGCATTTGTCTACATTCAATTTTAGCCTCCACTTGCTAAACCAGCTTTCACACTCCTTTAGAGCCTTCTGCAGCCGCGAGACTACTAAGGCTGGTTGACGAGCACAGGTCAGTATAGCAGCGTCATCTGCGTAAGAAAAGAGCTTACATTTAGAAGGACTTGGTAAGTCTAAAGTAGAAGAATTACAGAGTCACTTATATAGTAAAAGACAGCTAGTTACAATCCAATTACAGAAATAATTGCAAGTTTAAAGTACATAAATTGAAATTACTGGTAGACGATGATCAACCAATCAGGAATCATTATCTATGGTGCGTTTATTCTTTCCATAGGTCAGTTTGGGAATATGCAAAACTTGGCAAAACTTTTGGGAGGCAATTTTCTTTCATACTTTGGATGACCCTTGCGGGTACATCAGGCTTCTTTTCTAGCTCAGTGTATTTCCCTTGGAATATGATTATGAAGGGTGAGATTATGGAAGCTATGCTTCAAGTTCCACTTGAATACCGATACACTACACTGTTCGATTGTCGATTGTAGAGAGCACACATCACGGGTTCGAGCTACTCATAGATGGTATAGATTGGAGAAGGAATGTAATTGAAGGCACACTCTTTTAAGGTCAGCGGTTTTGTTTTATATCCTATTCCTTAAGGCTGTTTTTTCTACAGATCTTATTCTGGAAAAGCCCTTTTCAGGGCTAGCAGTCTTACTATTCTTTACTCATAATTATAAAACTTATCATAATGCCAGACTCAGGCAAAGCATTAAGTGGCATTGCAAGCCAAAAAACAAGTGATGGTAAATATACGTATGGCGAGATATATAAAGATGCCTGTAAAGATTACAGATTTGAAGCTTTAGATGCTATAATTAAGGATAAGCTAGAGGTTATGCGCCAAGAAATGTGCACTAAGTATGATGAATTACAAGGAAAAGTCGAGTCACTAAAAGGGAACATTGCTGAAATCCACGATAAAATTGCTAATATGAATGCTGAAATATCTGCAGCACGTAATGAAGCCAACAAGAACTTTAATAAGTTGGAGCAGTTCCTCAAAGATCAATTCTCTGCTCTGTCAATGAAAGGTAATCAGCCTACTGGTGTAACTTCTGACTATCTAAGAGACTCTTGTGAGAGTGTGAATCCTCAGCCTATGGAAATTATCCCCTCCGGCTTAGGGAGTAACGATAACGATGGCAAAGACCCGATTAGTACAAATCGCAAACGGCTATACAATGATACGGATAAATGGATACCTGCAAAATCTAAAAAGGCTAAAAAAGGGTTGAAAATTGACAACATTAAGGATGTTGTTGATATAAATGATACAATCGCTGTTGCTTTTCGAGAAAGCAAGTCCGAACAGCGAAAAAATGTTGAAAAGCCAAATACCAAGAGCAGCTCCTATATTCCGCCAATCATAATACGTACTCACGGTCAGCCAATCAAGCAAATCCTGGGCGAGATTCAAAAGCATGTGGCGATTAACCAAATTACTGTACACAC
>JAHWFO010002816.1:633859-676030 GCA_023313115.1 Rhysida immarginata
TGAGAAAGTGATTAGGCTTAAAAAAGCCAAAGGATCAATTGATATGCCCATGATTCTGGTTCTGTTATCAAACACTGAACACAATAAGACACTTAAAAATGTGACCCGCATAGGGCCTTTAGCTGTCAGTGTTGAAATGTTTCGAGGTAATAAGAAACCTTTACAATGCTATAATTGTTTGCGATTTGGACATGTATCTATGGGTTGCACGGAATCCCCCCGTTGTAACAAATGCGCTAAAGATCATCAGTCAAAAGACTGCCCAAATGTAAAAGGACAAGATCCCCCAAAATGTATTCGATGTAATGGACAACACACCTCCAGTTACACAAAATGTCCTAAATATCCGCAAGTCAGGAGAGTGCAAAGTGCTAAAGTGTCCCCGGAGATTTCCTATGCCTCAATGGTCTCCAAACAAGATAAGAGCATTAACGTGAATGATTTTCAAGAAATGTATAAACAAATTGGCAGTGTATGCAATTTGTTAAACGAACTGGGCAAGAAAATGCCACTGATGAGTGGAATACTTACGAATAAACACTGACAGTATGGCTGATCGATGTTATTCTATTACAAATCGAGGTAAACTTCGTTGCGTAATATGGAACGCCAGGGGGGTCCCCCGGAGGCGTATTGAGTTGTACAACTTCCTAACCCAATGGGATATAGACATAGCATTTCTATGTGAGACACACTTAAGGCCAGACCGCGACTTCAGGCTACCTGGTTACTGTGTCTATCGTAAAGACAGAATTCTTCCCACTACAGTAAAGTCCCCGTCAGGTGGGTCAGCAATTATTATTAAGAAAGGCATTCATCATCGGGAGGAACCAACCCGAGACTATATGGGAATGGAAGCTGCCTCTGCTATCATTACTGATGCCACACTGGGAGAAGTGAAACTAGTGGCTCTATATAATGCGCCCAAGCATAAATTCGATGCCAATGAGCTTGACGAGCTGTTTTCCGGGAATATTCCCGTTATTATGGCGGGAGACCTGAACGCTAAGCACTCGCACTGGAATTCAAGATGCCATAACCAAAACGGTGTCCTTTTGTATGGCTACGTGCAAAAGCAATCTGATATTATTGCAGTAGGCCCTGTGGATGATACATATTATTGTGATCATTCTCCTTCAAGCGATGTACTTGATATTGTGTTGTTGAAGGGCTTCTACAAATCATTCAGTATCTATACTGTCAATGATCTATCCTCAGACCATAAACCAGTTGCACTAAATTTTGATAACGTAAACATTGACCTCAAAGAAGAACTGAGGCTCAAACAAGACTGGAAATTTTTTAGAGAAATTCTCAAAAATGATGACGACCCACTAAATAACGTACATAGTACGAGCGACATAGATACCAATGTGAAAAGGCTTACTGAACGTATAAATGCAGCTATTGACTCTAGTGCTTCGCCCTTAGAGTTGAAGCGAGCTGATCACCTTGATCTCACCCCAGAAATCAAACAATTAATTGAGCAAAGGAATAAGGTTAGAAGGCAGTGGTACCGAACTCGTGATTCATGGCTTAAGACCAAGTATAATAGGCTCACAAGAAGAGTTCACGAGGAGGTAAAAGCACTTCGTAATGACAGATGGAATGATAAAGTTAAGAGTTTGTCGACCCACGATAACTCTATGTGGTGCATGGTTCGAGCCTTGCAAAACAAGAAAGCCATTAATATCCCACCTCTGTTAGCCCAAAATGGCAAATTCATCACGAATGATGATGATAAAGCGCAGCTTATTGCAAGTTCACTTTCAGAACAGTTTGTCACGCCTACTGATGGTCGGCAAATAGGACTTGATATGTCTGAGAAAGTAAAATCCTGCATAACTGGCTTCTATAATATTCACGGCAATGAATTCCCAAAACATAGCATTGATATAAATGAAGTCCTAAGCATCATTAAAAATTTAAAAACGAGAAAAGCTCCAGGTAAAGACTCTATTAAGAACACTGCTTTGAAAAATTTACCTCCAAATAAAATTCAAGATATTGCAAAAGTGATTAACGACTGCTGGAAGAACACTTACTTCCCGAATGCTTGGAAGCAATCAGTTGTCTTAAGCATTCCTAAGCCAGGACAAAATCCTGCAAATCCTGTTAGCTACAGGCCCATCAGCTTGTTACCATCAATTTCCAAAATCCTGGAAAAAACAATTCTCAAGAGATTCATTGAGCACTGTGATGCCAACGATCTCATCCGCGATGAACAATTTGGCTTTCGCTCAAACCATTCCTGCCAACTCCAAACATGGAGGCTCGCAGCGGATATCAATGAGCCCCTTAATCTCTCTATGTACTGTGGGGTCGTTTTTCTCGATGTACACAAAGCCTTCGACCAAGTCTGGCACGATGGTCTTATTTTTAAAATGATTATGGATGGATTTCCTCAAGACATAATTACTCTGATACACTCGTTTCTCTCCAACCGGTTCTTTCAGGCCAGAGTTGGAGATAGTCTATCTCCTATGTATGAAGTAAAAGCTGGTGTCCCACAGGGTTCAGTCCTGGGGCCAGTATTATTCAATTATTTTATGCGAGACTTCCCAAGTCCTTCTAAATGTAAGCTCTTTTTTTACGCAGATGACGCTGCTATACTGACCTGTGCTCGTCAACCAGCCGTAGTAGTCTCGCGGCTGCAGAAGGCTCTAAAGGAGTGTGAAAGCTGGTTTAGCAAGTGGAGGCTAAAATTGAATGTAGACAAATGCAAGGCGATGTTTGTCTCCAAGAAGAGAAAGAGATCATTAGATTCTCTAACACTATATGGCAAAAAACTGGACTGGGTTGAAACTTATAAATATCTTGGTGTTGTTATTGACTCTAAACTTACCTGGACTCCCCACGCAACTTATGCGTTGAATAAGGCCAGGAGAGCCAAGTTTAGCTTGATTGCTCTGCTGGGCCGGAATAGTGCTCTAAACATTGATAATAAACTCCTACTCTATAAGGTCATTGTTCGGACTATCTTGACCTATGGTATGCCCGTCTGGGCCACAATATGTAAAACTAGATGGAAAGAACTGCAAACGTTCCAAAACGTTACCCTTAGGACTATTGCGCAAAAAGATCGGAGAATTGTTCGCAATTCCTCCATTTATAATGACTTCAACATGACTCATATTGGCAAATACGTTCAAGGGCTCATGGAATCCATGCTGCCCAATATAGAAAATCATAGCAACGAGCTAGTCTCGGGCATTTTAAAGAATCCTATGCATAGAAAGAGATATCGTGATCCAAGGCATATACTTGATATTAATTTTGAAGACATTGATAATGTCTTATTTCCAGATTACTGGACTTCATAGGTCGTGTTTTATCTAATACTAGTGGTCTGCTTCTAGTCTAGACAGTCGTCAATCAAATTTTCCTCCACCAAGAGGAGGCAATTTTCTTTCATACTTTGGATGACCCTTGTGGGTACATCAGGCTTCTTTTCTAGCTCAGTGTATTTCCCTTGGAATATGATTATGAAGGGTGAGATTATGGAAGCTATGCTTCAAGTTCCACTTGAATACCGATACACTACACTGTTCGATTGTCGATTGTCTTCTACTTTATCAGAACAGAATAGTGATGGGCGATACCAAGTTCAGCGATATTCGATACCAGTATCGAATATTAAGAGTTTATTCGAAACTAGTATTCGATACCTGCCGGTATCGGTACTCGATACCACGGTATTCGATACTTGGAAAAATGAGATAACAATCCAAAAAAAGTAGCAAAACACCAAGTTGCATTGAATATTTCGCCATTGCAAGTTTATTTTCATCATATTTGCATTTCTGTTTTATTCGGGAACATACAAAATTATTAATTCAAAATATATCAAGGATCAAAGAGAACATTTTGTGAAAACTGCGACAAAAAAGCTAGCTGTTCTAGCCTTTTAGGCGCTAATCTATTTCTTTTTTTGGTCATGATTCCACCAGCTTTAGAAAACAGACGCTCTGACGTAGCTAGAATGCATAAAAACTTTTTGTGCAGACGATACAATTCCGGGAAGCTGGCTTTGTTATCATTCCAATATTTAAGTGGATCAGCATTCAGATCAAGATTCTCTGATGATGAGCTGAAATATTTTGCAACGGAGTGATGCCATGCATCACTACCAACTGCTCCTGAATATCGGTTCTCAGAATTTGATGCTCGGAACTTAAGTAGCATATGATGCGAACTCCAAAAATTATATGAGGAAGGTTCAGTGTAACCTTCCACCTCCGCAACTACTTCCTGTGTGCTTGTGATGATTCCTTGTGAAGATGAGCATGACCGGTCGGTGGTCAGAGGTTAAATCGTCTACTGTAAAAATATTATACGGTTTGAGGAAACCCTTAAGAACAAGTTTGCATTTGATTTCAGGGTTTATATTAGCAATCACTGACCAATCAATGCAATGGCTTAAAGCATTGTACTGTTGGTGACTCATGATGACGTATCTGGTTCTTATCTTGCTGCAGCAGAGACCAATCACACCTCGACATTTTGGTTGCAATGATCAAAACTTTATTGTTTTTTTTTTTGCAAGTTTGCATCTTCATTGGCTGTTTTTGGTATCGAATGGTATCGAATACGAAAATTCCGACAGTATCGAAGAGTATCGAATATTATAAATATTCGGTACTCTGGGATTCGAAACTCACAAATATTCGATACCCAATACTCGATACCAAAGTATCGCCCATCACTAGAACAGAACTCCTCTGGTCTGATCAAGTTCTTGTATTCGCTGAGGAAGGCAGCTTGGCTGCCGAAATGCGCATACGTTGTATTAAACATCTGATGTGGAATAGTGGTTTCCTGTTGTTCTTGTTACGTATCACTGAACTAATTTCGACTGTCATTAATTTCTCGTTATATCCATCGACGACACGTCAGTTGGCATGTATACATACATGGCATATTTTAGCATTGAAAGTTTCCAATGATACCATTGAACGAATTTTGACTGATTTTGACCACCAAAGAAGACCATCACGTGTCTGCACTTAATTCACGATCCTTCTGTCTGATTTAGCTATCGAATGACAAAAAGTGAAATGCATTGATGAATGCATAGGGCTATTATACCTGGAATTGTATAGTGAAAAACGTAGTCCCCTCTGTTATTTGTGACCTTTTGAACCGGGAGTAGTTCACCGATTTTTTTTTTACCAAGGAGCTCAGGCTGTCGTTTTGCCTTAGTTGTCGAATGGCTCAAACGGAAGTCGAAAATACGGAAGCGTTCGAAGGCTTCAACACCAACAGACAGACGGACAGACGCACATTGTGAAATTGTCGGTCCTAATAAAGTATAATTGTTAATTAACATCAGTGATAATCAGTGAAAATCAAACACAGCAGGACACAGCAGCGATGCAGAGATATCTGTTTCTCGTTCGCCTGGCTAAACTCGGCTCCCCCGTATTTACCCGAATGGGCGCTTCACCTCGGAGCGTGACAGATGAGACTCATTCACTGCCCAGCAAAAATTGTGTACGCGGTGCGCTTAAAGCAGTTTACACTTCAAAACCCCTTAACAATTTGCAGGACCCGAAATTTGCGGATACTTTAAGCGTAATGGGAAAAAAATGTCTGTGCCACTGTTCAATCGAATCAGTGTTCACTTCGATGGAGTGGGGTGGGGGAACGGCTTTGCCTGTGTCGGATAATGAGAGAGACAAGCGGCGCCAGCCGCACGAAATTGAGCAATAACAGGTCTGTGATGCCCTTAGATGTCCGGGGCTACACTGAAGGAATCAGCGTGTGCTTTCCCCCACTCCGGAAGGAGCGGGTAACCCGTTGAACCTCCTTCGTGATAGAGATCGGGGCTTGGAATTATTCCCCGTGAACGAGGAATTCCCAGTAAGCGCGAGTCATAAGCTCGCGTTGATTACGTCCCTGCCCTTTGTACACACCGCCCGTCGCTACTACCGATTGAATAATTTAGTGAGGTCTTCGGACTGGCGGCCGCTGCGACCCTCGGGTCGCGGTGGCGTGCTGGGAAGATGACCGAACTTGACCATTTAGAGGAAGTAAAAGTCGTAACAAGGCAACCGATGAACTCGTAGATTTAAAAATTTGATCGTTTAAAATTTATACTAGTCATAAAAACGAATATTGACTTGAAAATGAAGAGTACTTATTGAAATTATTTCCAGGAGTTTTAAAAAAATTCCAAAAATTCTTTTAATTTTTATTAACAGTAATTACCTCTAGATTTCCTGTTTTTTTACAGGGCAAGATGATAAGAGTGAATTCATAAATCGTAGTACTGTAGAATGAAACTCCTTAAGAAATGATAGAACGATTAGACTATTATGAGAAAGAATCTGGATTGTACTTCTAATCAGAAACTGAATTGATTTTTCATTGTGAGACTGCCAAGAAATTTTTCATTGAATATTGATAAATCTAACCCTTTATATAACTATTTAGAATAAACGATGATTGCATTGTATAATGATATAATTCGGAATAAATTAGTAGAGAAGGTGCTACCTATGATTATCAACGCAGATAATCCCGGTGGATTTTCGCTGGTCAAATCGAGCAATTTCCCTATGATTCGATGGCGTGATTCGTCGTGAGATGTTCCCGCTGGTCCGATAAGGGAGCGGCGCCCCTTGATCGGGAAGTCCAGCCGACAAAGACTCATTAGTTTCGTTGGTCCTAAAAGGTGAATGTTCTCCGATCCGGATCCTAAGGCTCTACACACAAGAGATAGATGCGTTTGACCGTCTCTATGTGTTACAATGAAGATATTCTTGAAGATGAACCCTGCAGATAATCAACAATTAACGTGATCCATCTCTTTATATTTGCGCATTGGGAAACTCATGCAGAAATATGATGGTTGTTTGTCTTGGCGAGAAGTTAGCGTGAACTGATAAACTGGCATGTTACTGTATAAACGAGACAATTATTAGCAACAAAGTATAACGTCGAGGCTGAAAAACAACGAGATGACGATATAGATCTCGAGAATCGGAGGAAAAATTTCGAGGCAGGAAGGCGACTAACTTCTAGACTCGACGATATGCACTAAAAGAATATTTAAATTTTGCACTGAATTAAGCCACAGTGTAAAGGACGAAAAGGAAAATGTTCAGAGGGTAAGGAGGTGCAACGCCCCAGAATTAAGAAAAGAATCGTGGTTCGAAATAATTTGGTTAATGAAATTTATTGAATACAATAATAAGAATTTAGATGTACATTATGGCAAAAAAAAATAGTTTCATTGTGAAAAACACAATTAATACAGACCACAGCCAAACGCTTGGAATAATAGCGCTTGCAATGCGCAATAATGAAATAACTGTTGAAGTACAAAAAATGGATTGAAAAGACAATCAGATACAAAAAATTGCACGTGTGCAAATGTGTATGATATATACAAATGCACACAAGCAAGTTATTCAAAAGAAGAAAGAATTTTAGGGTTACAAAAGTCCGAAACTGAAGAATACAAAATGTCGCTACAAGAGATATAAATGATAATAGATACATGATGAACGGGTTGGCTAGAGCTGAAACCGGTCACCGCGACGGTTGGACTGAGAAGCTACGAGCAAAGGATGTTATATTCAAGGTGTTAAAATTCTTATCGAGATTTGTCGCACGATTAGGGTGGTGTTTGTATTCGTACTGGCCAATGTTTCACCTGAAGCTACCTTGGAGGCTGCACTACTACACTACGATGAAAGCAACATGTGGACGGAGAGGGAATCGATGACACTGAGCGACCACTGCAAAAAATGCTGCCCGATATCATCATTGTGGGTGTAATAACCCCTCGTCCCAATCCTTCCTATCCCTTAGCGCAAAGCCACAAAAGCCCCCCCCCGCACCCCCGCGACTCCTGTATTCGGCCTCATGCACTGTAACCATCTAACCGAGACGAGACGGTCCTCGCCGTGTTCAATGAGCTCTCGAAGTCAATAAGCAACGGAAATGCTTGTTAGCAAAAAGTAGACGAAAATGGTCTTTGATTAAACGAAATAGAACATTAAGATTAATAACAATGACGTACTTACCTGAGATGATGTTATTAATCTTAATGTTCTAGATTAAATAATGAATTTTGATTCCCGGGAGTACAATGTATTGCTCTTCCGTTTTTTACTGAAACTAGTCTCAAACAAGAACCGGTTTATTGAAACTGTACCCCTTCATTGACTGTATTTTATATGGAAGTGATATACAGGGTGTAAATTATTTTCCTTCAAAAATGCTACACTACGATGTAGACGAAATTCAGGCGATTAAAGTGATATAAGATACTTAGGGTCGCAAATCGCAAGCAACGTCGTAAATTGAACCTCAAACTAAGCTCAATGGCGTGGCGCTTCGAAGCACGAGCCAAATTTGGACGATTGTGTTCGCGCGGCGCGGCCTGGCTGGTTCCCCCGCTGTCCACTACCTCATCCCGAAGAGGTCCGCCTTCCACTCCAACGTGACATACTCTGCTCTCGCGCCGGAGTCAGTAGCACGAATAGTACCAACTTCGTTTAATACCAATAGCATTTATCATGTTTTTCATCAAAAAGTATCGAGGAAATGAACAAATACTGGTAGTTCAATCAGCTTTTGGCGTACCTTCATAATTTACACCCTGTATAACCTTAAACGGATATTGCGATATTCAATCGTATAGACTGCGTCCCTAGAAAAATATTTACATAATTGTTAAATTTGTTTAATTAATGACTTACTTGGTTGAGCAACTTGATGATTATAACGTTGTTAATAATTGCATGCGCGCAACATACTGTATATGTTTGATTGAAATAAAGTGGATAATTTAACCGTATTTATTTTCTAGTTCATTACAGTTTTACGGTTATTCCCGAAGCCCAGTTCTACCTCTTGTCATTTGAGATGATACTATGTTTGGGATGTTCGTACAGTAGGCACGAGAGTCACCTTGCATACTGTACGTGATGTTTTGTAAAGTATTGGATAGGGAAAGTAAGGACACTCCGCCGTTTCTGTTCAACATTTATTATATTTACTCAGTTATTTAAGGATTAGATAAATCTGAACAGTAATGCCCGACGAGGCCAGATTACTAGCTGTTTAAAATTATATTAATACTAGCTGCTTTACCCGGCGTTGCTCGGGCTCTTTTTTGATGAAATGTTGCAATTTCTGTGAGTTAGTATCCAGAAAAAGAACACATGAAGAAAGATTAGAATTTTTTAGTAAGAATTCATGTTTTATATTTTGCAAAAGGGCCGTATTTGGAGACTCCATCCATTGGGAACTATTTAAAAGAAATCTTTTTAAATTTTGAACATGAATTTTTTCTATTTAAATTGAAAGCTTTTTTCGTTGCTCGGGGTCAAATTCGAAAAATTTTTGATTCATCTGAATGTGAACGTACAGCTAAAATGAACACATGAACAAAGTTTAGAATTAATAAACCATAAAGGAATGACATAAACAAGTACCGAAAGGCTAAACTAAACAATTCATCCATATTTTTCAACTGGCCTATGTTACATTGAAAGTTTCTAATAGACCACAATGATACCATTAAACCACGTACATTGGAACCAATTTGAATTATCATTAACTTTACGTTGTATTCATAATTACACATCATTGAAAATTGTTAAATATGAGTATAGCATATTTCAATAGCATTGAAAGCTCCAGTAAAACATAATTCTATGTTATACTCATTAATTTTATGTTATATTCATTCATGACACTTTCTTCCAAATTGTTTGATATATTACAGACAATATCTAAGCTTTGAAAGATCCAATGCACCATAATAGTTCCACTAAACCAGGTGCCTTTGAACCAATTTTGAATATCATTAATTTTACGTTATATCATTCATGACACATCATTCCAAGTTATTAGATATATAACATGCCAAATCTAAGCACTGAAAATTCCAATGAAAAATTATGGTTCCACTAAACCAGATACCATTGGTATTATTTCGATTATCAATAATTTGACGTTATAATCATCCATGACACATAATTCTAAGTTGTTTGATATATAACATGCCATATCTTAACATTGAAAGTTCTAATGAACCATAATGATTCCACTAAACCAGGTGCCTTTAAAACAGTTTCGACTATCCTTATATTTACGTTAAATACATTCATGAGACGTCACTCCAAATTGTTTGATATATAACATGCCATAACTTAGCATTGAAAGTTCCAAAGAACCATAACGGTTCCACTAAACCAGGTGCCTTTAAAACAATTTCGATTATCATTAATTTTACGTTATATACATTCATGACACACCAATCCAAGTTGTTAGATTTATAACATGCCAAATCTAAGCATTGAAAGTTCAAATTATGGTCCCACCAAAACCAAGTGCCTTTATTACAATTTCGACTATCATTAAGGTTACGTTATATACATTCATGAGACGTCACTCTAAATTGTTTGATATATAACATGCCATATCTTAGCATTCAAAGTTGCAATGAACCATAATGGTTCCACTAAACCAAGTGCCTTTAAAACAATTTCGACTATCATTAATTTTACATTATATACATTCATGAGACGTCAGTCTAAGTTGTTTGATATATAACATGCCATATCTCAGCATTGAAAGTTCCAAAGAACCATAGTGGTTCCACTAAATCAGTTGTATTTAAAACAATTTCGACTACCATTAATTTCACGTTATGTCCATTCATGAGACGTCACTTCAAGTTGTTTGATATATAAAACATACCATATCTTAGCATTGAATGTTTCAATGAACCATATTGGTTCCACTAAACCAGGTGCCTTTAAAAAAATTTTGACTGTCATTAATTTTACGTAATATACATTCATGACACATCATTCCAAGTTATTAGATATATATCCTGCAAATATCTTAGCATTTAAAGTTCCAATGAACCATAATGTTTCCACTAAACCAGTTGCCTTTATTATAATTTCGATTATCATTAATGTTACGTTATATACATTCATGAGACTTCACTGCAAATTGTTTGGTATATAACATGCCATATCTTAGCATTCAAAGTTCCAATGTACCATAATGGTTCCACTAAACCAGGTGTATTTAAAACAATTTCGACTACCATCAATTTAACATTATATTCATTCACGAGACTTTATATTCATTCATATATATATCATAAAGTACCTTTCAGTACTTATTAATAGTAAAAATGCATGTTTAAAATCGAAAACACTATTTGTAAAATGCTCCCAATAGATAGCGACACAAAATTGAAACTAAAACCATGCACGAAAAACTGTTTTAAAATGCTCCCAAAGGATGGCAGCTGAGAAATGTCACGTAGACAGTGTATATCCTCTTGCTTTGATGGGCAAGTGTGCCCAATTTCATCAAGATTGGAATAAAACTGTAGATTTGCATAAGACACAAACATATATACATACATACATACATCCATTTCTTTATATATAGATTAATATAATATAAAACTATAATTAATAATTTTTGCCGTTCTTGTAATGCAAGTGCATAATAACCCGCGAACCTTTTTGGCATTCCTGTATATGTCTCTTGGAAGGAGTTTCCACAGAAATAGCGGAGTATCCTTGCTTTACTTATCCAGTACTTTAATGTTTTGGAGGTCTATGTTAGATATTCTTCGATTTACGGAGAGTTATCACGATATTCAATTGAGGCATACCCCAATTGAATAATCAACATTATAACAGTAAGCATAAATTGTAAGAAGAAATCAGATTTGGACCAGTCGTTAGGAAAACATAACTTATTAACCGAAATGATATGAACAGCGATATTCAGTATGACGTTGAAATTTAACAATGTAAAACTTTGCACAGTGAAATATAATTTATACAATTCGTACATAAACATTCTGTTTTTATGATTTCACGCTTTTTTCTCACGCACCCACTTCAATCCCCTCACTATCTTATAGTACACTTTTCACACATTCAGAAACTTGCGCTTATTTGAGCACATTTACCTATTTGTATTTTCATATTTAAACTACTCAGAACACTTCGTTTTTGTAATGACAGCTGTCGCATTCTCAACTAGGTTTTTTTGGCATGGAATTAATAAAGAACGATAGACCAAGTATGGTTGTAAATAGGTTTGTAGAAATATTGTCAATTACAATAACCAGGAATGTGTTTCATGGACAGACCCATATGAGTTAGGGAAAGATTTTTAACTCACACTTACCTCGACAGCCAATGATTGAGTTTCCTTGTAGAAAATGAAAAATGTAAACAGATCCTTCAGCGTAGTAACCCCAAAATAAACGAGTGCAACTTCGTCTCCGTAAGAAGAGATCAGATCTGATTTTATACTTCTGAGGTAAAGGCACATTGACATGGAGAAATAGACGAAATATGCCGCTACGAATTGTTTAAAGATGGCGTTCAATTGGTCGACGTAGGAAGTAATGAGGGAGAATTGTGTTCGGAAAAGAATGAGGTTTTTTTCTGAACAGTGTCGTTTCATAAGTAAATTTGACTGCAAAAGACTGTTAAACTCTTTGTATCTGAGAGTCAGAATTTTACAAAAGATGCCGAGGATGATTACAAAGAGATAAATGTGAGATTCCATTAATATAGACAACGCGGTGAGGAGGATCCCCAAAAGTACTGGATGCTTCATGAGAAAGTCGTAATTATAGAATAAAGACTTCATATCTTCTTGTGGTACAATTTGGGAGAAAAATACGATGTCGTTAACACACACAATACAAATTAATACAGCTACACATACTGTAGTGATGAAGAAGGACATGAAGAGATGCTTGTCAACTTTTTCTTTGTGTAACGTAGAACGAATCGAGTGGTAGAGTTCTTTTATTTTCATTTGGTTTCGAAAGGAGACGACAGAGAAGCTGATGGCGAGGACATTTTTACTGCTGGTATTAATGTCTACTACTAGGATTCTCAGGTCTTTATCCTGAATAAAGTTGTTGATGGCTCCTGCAGCGAAGAAAATGAGAACAAAGCAGTGAAGTGCGAACTGGAATATGAACACAGTGTTCAGCAGGGTCCGTTGTCTAGCGGTGATGTCGATGAGGAAATTCAGGCCAAACAATTGTGTGACGCAAGTGAAGGTTTGGGTAAAGGTACACATGTCGGATCAGTTAACTCTCAGTCTGTTCTCTTGATAACGTGATCCGTGTGATTTCTAAAACGTTTACGTTTTTAAGAACGAAATGGAGAAATGAGCAAAGGGAGTCTGAAGCGCAATGGTTCTTCACTTATGTTCTGTGATATCAGTCGATTCTTCACAGGATAAAATATGGTTGTTTTTCATTCTCGTCCCCAGAAACTAATGTTCTAATGATTAGTTATAGTGTTCTTTAAAACAGCGCAGTGTTCTCAAGGAACAGCCTTTTACAAGTCTCACTAACACGATAATAATTAATAAAAGTTGATACTTACTAAAAAACCTGAGAATTTGAGACACCACTTCAATACTGATAATTTATTACCACGGACACGCATTTCCATTGCGACGCAGCCTGCTATCATCGTGAAGTCCAATATAACCAGGGTTCATACGTGCTTGAAAGCCTTAAAAGCTTCTTGTTTTTAAAGCAAGTGCTTAAATTGATTTTTAATAAAGCTCTTCATCCTGAGACACTCAGAACAATAAATAAGAATTATTATTAACTGGAGATGCGTCCCCAAGCATAGCTAATGATTTTTCAAATGAAAAATGGAAGGAAAAATTCTGCGACCCGGATTCGAACCAGGAACCTCGACTATCATGGCCGACGCCTCTACCAATTGAAAAATCAGAACAATAACCCAATGCCATGCATTTTATCTACATCAAGATGCAAGATGTAAAGGCGTGGAAACTCTTAGTAATTATCACTGTTCACGATTGGTCGATTTTGTCGTGTTTCCTTATGTTGTTGCCAAACGGCGCCAAGCATACTTCAAGCCCCTAGTTACCAACAATGGAAAATTATGGGTAAATTTATTTTAACGGATAGATTTTTTTTCAAAAATTCGGATAGTTGACATTCTGCATTTTGAGAAGATGGGATTTCATTTCTTCGTGACGAGCTGGAAGGCAGCATATGCATGATATAGGAGGAAAGTTCTATATATCGGTCTCCTATGGATTCCGATCATTTGGAAAACTGATGACCAGTCATATCTTAAAGTTCGTATTCTGAATGAAAATGACTGATATGTGAATTACATTTTGAACAACCTTTTATGATACGGCAAAACAAATATTTCTTTTGAAGAAAATTTCTGATTATTTTGCTCTCAGTGAGGTGCAATGAGTAATACATAAATTATAGAGGGTATTCATGCACAAGACATTTTTTCATAATAATGGCGTTGTTTGTGTAGAAGATGGAGATTTGGGGATGATCTTCTTTCAGAATTTATCTCACTTGATAAGATGAAGACTATACGAAAGCAAATCTGTATTAATAATGACATAAGTGAGACTGTCTGTGTTTTTAATTCCTGAATTTTTTCATACCTGTTAAATGAAAATAATTGCTAGCGGTGACGATAAACGTAAAAAATTTAGATAAACTTGCATACAGAGTCTCCCAAATTGATGTATACACACTTTGAAACGTTATAACTCAGCAACGAAATGTGATAGAAAAATAAGGTTGTTGTATTTTATTCCTTAAACTTCCTTAAGCCCGTACATGTTCAAAATGTCCACCTTCAGCCACAGTTCACTCCCAATACCGACGTCGAACAGAGCAACATGCCGTATGGATTGTAGCTAATGGAATATCATTGATGGAATGTTCAAACTGATCTCTTAATTCTCTCAGTGTTTGTGGCGTACATCTTGTTCTTTAAAGTTCTCCAAAGGTAGAAGTCGAGAGGGGTTAAATCGGGAGATCGAGGCGGGAAGTCCGTAGCACTCCCTCTTCTTCCTATCCATCTGTGATTGAATGTGTGATCGATGAAAGTGCTCACATCGACATGAAAGTGAGGTGGAGCCCCATCTTGTTGGAAGTATGCTTTTCCAGCGCCGTCTGATTCATACACAACAAACCTTATATTTCTATCTCATTTCGTTGCTGAGCTATAACGTTTCAAAGAGTGTATACATCACTCTATGACACTCTGTAGATCGCATGTGTATTTTGATGCCAAAAGTTTGCAAAGTCGGGCCTCTTGGAAAGTATTTTCGAAGATCTCTCCTGAGATTGCGTTTGTAAATTGTCACAGGCGTATGGATGCACTTGTATTCATGAAATGATTGTTCCGTCTTCTTCTTCGCTAGAATATAAAAAATAGTTTCCTGCTCCGTCTGTTGTCTGTAGGGGTTTTTATTGGCTTATGGAACAATGATGAGGCAATAATACTTTCAGGTTTTGTTTTTTTTTTGGCTTGGCAATAGAACCGTACGTTTCCAAGAATTATTAACAATGAAGATTCCATCCCAACCTTGCCAATTATAAAACAACGAGTTATTTCTCCTGTGAAAAACCACGGGTCCAAAAGTAAATTCATTTCGATGCGCTAAATTCGAACGGTACTCACTTCTAGTGGTTTTACATATGTAAAATATACTAATGCCAAGACGTGCTCTCAAATTAGTGCCATCTCTTGGTGCTCAAAGAAAATTTAAACTAATTTTTTAAGATTACCATAGAGGAGAAATAAGATAGAACGCGCAAAGCCCACATTTTCTCCTTATGCTACTCCTCGCAAAAATACTTCTTCTAAAAATGCTAAACTACACCGTCTTTGTATTGTGCCGCTTCGCTCTCATCCGTTCCCAAATTGCAGTTGGCTATTTCATCTCGACGCTGGCATCTGAAATCGCTCAATGCGCAAACGAATTCTCTCTCTATCTTATTTCTCCTCTATGATGGTTACGGTCGTTCGTAATTATTATTGTTAGGATATTGAATTAATGTAACAGTGCATAGCATTCCTGTTGTTCGGGCTTTTCTTGAAGTTGATCGTTCTTAGAAGCTAACATTTTATTGAAAATCTTTAAAAATGAGCAGTAACTGGAGATAATGGAAAGTTACCAAAAACTAGCCGAACTGGGCATCCAGTTCATTGACCATCCACCCTATTCTCCAGATCTGGCTCCGTCGAACTACTAACTGTTCCCTTTTTACATCCAACGCGGAGGTCATTGCTGCAACGGAGGCATTTTTCGACGAACAAACTGCCGAAATTTTTGAGTGATTGGAGGACCGTTCCAAAATGTGTATTGAGCTTCGAGGGGAATACGTCGAATAAGAACAACGTTTTGTTCCTGGTCAGGCTTAGGACTTTTCAGTATCCCCTCGTAGCCGATGTTTGGTTAATTTTTTGGATCCAAAGACGTTATTACATTGTATAGGAAAAAAAATCTTCTGTAAATCAAATTTAAGCAAAAACTACTGGTCATATAATTCAAGACCTAACTTTACAAAACATTCTGTTTTTATGGTTTCACGCTTTATTCTCACGCACCCACTTCTACACCCTCACTATTTTATAGTTCACTTTTCAACTATTCAAAAACTTGTGTTATTGAACACATTTACCTATTTAAATATTTTCACATTTAAATTCCTGAGAACACTTTTTAAGTTAGTTTTTGTAATGATAGCTGACGCATTCTCAACTGGTTTGTTTTGGCATGGAATTACTAAAGAACGATAGACCAAGTATGGTTGTAAATAGGTTTTTAGAAATATTGTCAATTACAATAACCAGGAGTGCGTTTCATGGACAGACCCATATGAGTTAGGGAAAGATTTTTAACTCACACTTACCTCGGCAGCCAATGATTGAGTTTCCTTGTAGAAAATGAAAAATGTAAACAGATCCTTCAGCGCAGTAACCCCAAAATAAACGAGTGCAACTTCGTCTCCGTAAGAATGGATCAAATCAGCTTTTAAGCTTCTGAGGTAAAGGCACATGGACATGGAGAAATAGATGAAATATGCTGCTACGAAATGTTTAAAGATGGCATTCAATAGGTCGACGTAGGAAGTAATGAGGGAGAATTGGGTTCGCAAAAAAATGAGGTTTTTTTCTGAACAGTGTCGTTTCATAAGTAAAACGGACTGCAATAGACTGTTACACTCTGTGTATCTGAGAGTCAGAATTTTACAAAAGATGCCGATGATGATTACAAAGAGATAAATGTGAGATTCCATTAATATTGCCAAAGAGGTGAGGAGGATTCCCAAAAGTACTGGATTCTCCATGAGAAAATCGTAATAATAGAATAAAGACTTCATATCTTTTTGTGGTACAATTTGAGAGAAACATACGATGTCGTTAACACAAACGATACAAATTAAAACAACTATACATATCGTACTAATGAAGAAGGACATGAAGAGATGCTTGTGGACTTTTTTTTGTGTAACGTAGAACAAATCGAGTGGTAGAGTTATTTTAGTTTCGTTTGGTTTCGGAAGCAGACGACTGAGAGGCTGATAGCGAAGATATTTTTACTGCAGGTGTTAAAGTCTATTAGGATTCTTGGATCTTTTTCCTCAATAAAGATGTTGATGGCTCCTGCAGTGAACAGAAAAAGAACGAAGCAGTGGAGTGCGAACTAGAATATGAATACAAATGTTCAACAGGGTCCGTTTTTTAGCGGTGATGTCGATGAGATAATTGAGACCAAACAATTGAGTGACGCAAGTGAAGGATTGGGTAAAGGTACACATATCGGTTCATTTAATTCATATTCTCTTCTCCTGATAATGTGTTCCGCGTGATTTTCTAAAACGTTTACCCTTTTAAGAACGAAAGGGAGAAATAAGCGAAGGGAGTCTGAAGCGCAATGGCTTTTCACTTAGGTTCTATGTTATCGTTAAATCAGTCAATTCTTTACAGGATAGTACATGTTTGCCTTTCATCCTCATTCCCAGAAAGTAAAGTTCTAATGATTAGTTATAATTTCTATAAATCAGCTCGGTTTCTCAAGGAATAGACTTTTGCAATTCTCATTAACACAATATTGATTAAGCAAAGGGAACTATAATGATGTGGATACAAAAAATAATGATAATTTATTTACACGGACCCGCATTTCGGCTGCAACGCAGTCTTCTTTCAGCAAATATCTAAGAAATCGAAACTATCGTCGACGAATTGATTAGTATTAATAAAATAAAGAGGTAATTATGAAACCGTGGATAATAACAGTAGTGACAAATAATTCGGCACACTATTCCACAATAGTAATTTATTACCAAGATTGCGTATTTCTTCTGCAATGTAGCCTTCTTTCATCGTGAAGTCAACAACAACATGATACAGATAGGTTATATGAGGGTGGAGCGTGAGGACCAAGGACTAACAAGACGGTGAAGCAATTTTTCACAAATGGAAACCCTAACACTCAACGGTCGATTGCAAAACATAAAATAACCCATAAAGATCTTCAGCTGGAAAAACATCTTAAATCGCGTGTTCATAATTTTTTTATTAGGGCCCAGCCATACCCCAGTCTCAACTGTAATGAATTCATATAGTTAACCAACAGAAGGCGTTAACAAACTTATTAGGACTGATAAGTACTTATTTTTCCCAATGTGCGTGCGTCTGTATCTTGGTGCTCGAACCCTACCAAATTTTCGACTTCCGTTTTCCCATGAATCATGTTGGTTTTTACAATTTTATGTAGAATGGGGTCACTTTCAGGGTTTGGAATTTCCGCGCTTATGAGTCGATCAATTTCGTTTGGCCTAATCTTCTCTTCGAGCCACAATGATTATGCGAGTGTGGTAAACCACGTTTCTGCCATTCTATTGAGAACATGTAGCATCGGACAGCTCCAAATACCTTCTCTTTTGTGAGAAGGTCTATCAGGCGCTTCTATTTTAAATGAAATACCCGAGAAATCAAGTCGTGCCTGTCGTAGGATGCCTGCCCAGAAACTAGTTGGTGTATATTTCAAGCCACTTAGGATTGGTCGTCATAGTAATAAATATATTTGCTCCACCATATTTCCGGACATAAGCAGAAGGCATCTTGAGTGCGCTCGTGCATAATATCTAGGATCACCATTCGGCCTACGTTTTCAGCATTGGTATCTCAAAAAGCGTTTCTAAGGTCAACATAATTTTCCGCACGTAATTGTTTTTGATTATTGCGGATGAAAATCAACCGTTCAGTTTCAATTTTGGCGTACATATCTACCAAAAATTGACTGAAAAGTCCACGAAATCGGTGAAGATAGATATGCTCGTTCTGACATAACTGGATTAAAAAACTGTAGTACTGCATAACGGAAGTTTTCTTGTTGAAATTTGTTACACCTGTTTGTGGGTCAATATCATAAAAGGTAAAAATTATAGCAGTCTTCGCCTCGACAAAACATTAAAGAGTACTGTAGCGAATCATAAGCGTGATGTGTTTCGCTGATCCTTTGAAGACGATCATCATGTATACGTAAAACAATATCCCTCCTATCACATTCTTGATCGACCAGACGACCTTAAGTAATAATATTTGATATAGTATTTATATAACATATGAATACATTTCAACTATTGCACTATTTACAGACAATCTTATCTGGATGTACGCGACTTTTGAATCGCCCTGTATTAAGGAACGAAGGAAAAAGCGGTATCTATCTTACCACTACTATATCCTCAAATCTAATTTATAGTACACTTTTCAGCCATTCAAAAACGTGTGCTTATTTGATCATGTTTACTTATTTATATTTTCATATTTAAATTCCTCAGAAGACTTTTTAAATTTGATTATGTAATGATAACTCCCGCATTCTCAAATTATTAAAGAACGATGGTTGTATATAGATTTTTAAAAATACCGTCAGCTTAAGTGATGAGCATGAATGTTTTTTACGGACACACACACATATATAGGTGACGGAGAGATTTTAGACTGACACTTACCTCGGCAGCCAATGATTGAGCTTCCTTGTAGAAAATGAAAACTGTAAACAGGTCCTTCAGCGTAGTAACCCCGAAGTAAATATGTGCAACTGCGTCTCCGTAAGAAAAGATCATATCGGCTTTTAAGCTTCTGAGGAGAATGCAGATGGAAACCGAGAAATAGGCGAAATATGCTGCTACGAAATGTTTAAAGATGGCGTTCAATTGGTCGACGTAGGAAGAAATGAGGGAGAATTGGGTTCGCAAAAGAATGAGTTTTTTTTCTGAACAATGTCGATTCAGAAAGAAATTGCATTGCAAGAGACTATTAAACTGTTTGTATCTCAAAGTCAAAATTTTACAAAAGATGCCGAGGATGACTGCAAAGAGATAAATGTAAGATTCAGTTAACATAGTCCACGGGGCGAAGAGGATTCCAAGAAGTACTGGACGCTCCATGATAAAGTCGTAATAATAGAATACAGACTTCATATCTTCTTCTGGTACAATTTGGGAAAAATATAGAAGGTCAGTAACACACAGAATACAAATTAATACAGCTACACATACCGTACTGATGAAGAAGTACATGAAGAGAGACTTGTCGACTTTTAGTTCATGTAACTTAGAGCAAATCAAGTGATAGAGTTCTTTTAGCTTCGTTTGGTTTCGGAAGCAGACGACTGAGAGGCTGAGAGCGAGGACTGTTTTACTGCTGGTGTTAAAGTCTGTCAGGATTCTCAGGTCTTTTTCCTGAATAAAGATGTTGATTGCTCCTGCAGAGAAGAGGACGAGAACGAAGCAGTGAAGTGCGAACTGGAATATGAACACAATGCGCAGCAGGATCAGTTTTCTAGCGGTAATGTCGGTGAGGTAATTGAGACCAAACAATTGAGTGACGCAAGTGAAGGTTTGAGTAAAGGTATACATGTCGGATCAGTTAATTCTCAGTCTGTTCTCCTGGTAACTTGATCAATGTGATTTTCTAAAATGTTTACCTTTTTAAGAACGAAGGGAATCTGAAGCGCAAAGGCTCTTCACTTATGTTCTGTGAAATCATTAAATCAGTCGATTCTTTACCGGAGAGTGCATGTTTGCTTTTCATTCTTGTCCCCAGAAAGGTAAGTTCTAATGATTATGTATAGCGTCTATAAATCACGTCGTTATTCTCAAGAAATGGCTATGTAAAGTCTCACTGATATAATAATTATTAAGATAAAGCAACTATAAAGCTATAGATACTTAAAATAATGACAAAGAATTCTTACACAACTTTAATAATGATAATTTACTACCATAGACACGCATTTCGGCTACAATTCAGCCTTCTTTCAACGTGTTTATTTCTGAAACCTTTTTTAAGGCCTTAAAAAGACTAAAAAGAGCTTATTTTTTAAAGCAAGTGCTTAAAATTGATTTTTAATAAAGTTTTTAATTAGGTTCCTAAGAAACGTAAAGCAATAACCGAACACAATGCTGTTTATCTACATCAACGATATCTACATTAATGTTCAACATTTTACGGCAACGCCTGCGTTGGACATGCGGAGTTGGATTTTCACTTTAATTTTAGTTGATAATTTAAACCTGATGTTTATTTTCAACAAACTACTGTTCCATTCACGGGAAGATTAGCGGAACGTCAAACGCTTTAAGAGAACAGATCAACGCTTTCGTTTGACGTTGGTTTGACGCTTGGTGACGTCATGTTTTGCAGCGCATATTTCTACGTCGTGGGAAAGATTTGCGACGTTAACGCTTGAACTTTGTGTGAAAGAGCCTTAAGAGTATATATTCATAATCTATTGCTAAAGCGTTCTGCATATGCTTGTACTGTTGAAACGAAAAGCTACTAGCCATTGACAACAGTTTGCTAACAGAAATTAGCTATCAGTAAAGTAAAGGTGAAAGTAATTACATACCATATCTTAGCATTCAGTTTCCAATGGGTCCAAAATGGTATCATTAAAATACGTATCACTGAACCAATTTCGACTGTCATTAATTTATGTATCCATCCGCGACGCGTCAATCCAGGTTGTTTGATTTATTACATTGCATATAGAGGGTGTTTCATAATTGGTGTTCTGTCTTTAGGTCCAAATAACGACTCAAGGGGAACAGATTGGGGGGAAATGAATATTGATTATTTGGTTTTAATTCCCCTAATTCAGAATAAAAACATTTCGAGTCCCTGAGGGTGAAGGGGTAAATTTTGAAAATTTTAATTTTGTAGGGATAGGGGTTTTTGTATAATAAGTATGGTTTTTGCCCACATCGGCTAGCCATACCTTTCACTTTACCCACTCGATAAAGGGGGCAGGGCATGAGATTTTTTCACCGGGTTTTTTGCTAAACCCACATTTTACATGATGCTCTACAACTTTTTAAATAACACATGGGGTCTAACCCCTACCCCTACAAAATTAAAAGTTTCAAAATTTACCCCTTCACCCCCAGGGACGCGAAATGTTTTTATTCTGAATTAGGGGACATTAAAACCAAATAATCAATATTCATTTTCCCCCAATCTTTTCCCCTTGAGTCGTTATTTGGATCTGAACACGGGACACCAATTATGAAACACCCTATATTAGCATTGAAAGTTTCCAATGGTACCATTGAACGAATTTTGACTGATTTTGACCACCAAAGACCATCACGTTTCTGCACTTAATTCACGATTCGTCTGTCTGATTTAGCTATCGAATGGCAAAAAGTGAAATGCATTGATGAATGCATAGGGCTATTATACATGGAAATGTATAGTGAAAAACGTGGTCCCCTCTGTTATTTGTGACCTTTTTGAACCGGAAGTAGTTTACCGATTTTTTTTCTACCAAGGAGCTCGGGCTGTCGTTTTGCCTTAGTTGTCGAATGGCGAAAACGGAAGCGTTCGAAGGCTGCAGCACCAACAGACAGACGGACAGTCGCACATTGTGAAAACATAACTACCTGTCGGTCCTAATAAAGTATAATTGTTAATTAACATCAGTAATAAAAACAAACACAGTAGGGCACGGCAGCGATGCAGAGATGTCTATTTTTCGTTCGTTCGGCTAAACACGGCTTCCCTGTATTTACCCGAATGAGCGCTTCACCTCGGAGCGTGACGAATGAGACTCTTTCATTACCCAGTAAAAATTGTATACGCGGTGCGCTTAAAGAAGTTTACACTTCAAAACCCCTTAACAATTAGCACGACCCGAAATTTACCGTTAATTTATGCGTAATCGGAAAGAAATTTCTACGCCATGGAAATTCAATCGAATCAGTGACATTTAATATGAATTGATATGAAGACAGCCAATGAACTCGCAAATTTACGAGGGCATATTGAAAAGTAATGCCTCCATGGCTGTAACTTTTTTATTTTTTAACCGATTTTCAAAATTCTTTTTGTATCTTTTACTTACAATTGTCCTCTATGTAATGCACTATTCACTTTTCGACATAGTTCCCATCCCTTTCCACGATTGAATGGCAGCTTTGGACCCTCTTCTGCAGCACGATAACGCCCGTCCGCACACGATCGCCACAAATCAGAGGTGGTTGCAGCGCCTACAGTTCAAAGATAAAAAACTGCAGTTCAAAAATGAAAGACTTTGCACTTTGCGACTTTCACCACTTCCCAAAAAGGAAAGATCACCTTAAGGGCCATGAGTTGCGTTCTGACGACGAGATGAAACCTGCCGTTCGGTCCTGGTGTCGACAACAACCCCGGAGTTCCTCTCCGACGGGTTCAACCGACTAGTCACGCGTTGGCGCAATGAGTGGAAAGGGATGGGGACTATGTCGAAAAGTGAATGGTGCATTACATAGAGGACAAATGTAAGTATCAGATATAAAAAGAATTTTAAAAATCGGTTAAAAAATAAAGTTACAGCCATGGAGGTATTACTTTTTCAATATGCCCTCGTAAAATTTTGAACGTTTAACATTTATACTAGTCATAGAAACGAATATTGAATTGAAAATGAAGAGTATTTATTGAAATCATTTCCAGGAGTTTTAAAAAAATTCAAGAATTCATCTAATTTTTATTAACAGAGTGAATTTTATTAAATTAATTTATATATACTCTAGATTTCCTGTTTTTTTACTGGGCAACATACGAGTGAATTCGTAAATCATAGTACCGTAGAATGAAACTCCTTAAGAAATAATAGAACGATTAGACTATTGAGAAAGAATCTGGATTGTACTTCTAATCAGAAACTGAATTGATTTTTCATTGTGAGACTGCCAAGAAATTTGAATATTGATAAAGCTAAACTTTATTATACGGTATGCGGTAAAATAAACAGTACTGTAATGCGCATGTACAACGTTTGTAAAATAAACGTTTCATAATTTCAGTACTGTTTATTTTGCCGCATACTGTATCTAGAATAAACTATGATTACATTGTATAATTTATATAATTCGGAATAAATTAGTAGAGAAACCCCAGTAGATTTTTCGCTGGTCAAATCGAACAATTTCCCTATGATTCGATGGCGTGGTTCGTCGAGAGATGTTCCCGCTGGTGCGATAAGGGAGCCGCGCCCCTTTATCGGGGAGTCTAGCCGACAACGAGTCATCAGTTCGCTGGTCCTAAAAAGTGAATTTACTCTGATAGGGATCCCCGAGACCCCCCGACCATGAGACGACCATTTCTATGTGTTAGAATGAAGATATTCTTGAGGTGAACTCTGAAGTTAATCAAAAATTAGCGTGATCCATCTTTTTACATTTGCGCATTGGAAAACATGCAGAAAAATTGTGACGTTCCATGTCAGTGTTTTAGTTTGTCTGGGTGTCACATGGGCCTTGTTTATTTTTCATATGTTAAGCAGTGATCCTTGCTGGATGTGTTGTGTTTATGTTTGCTTATTTTAGTTTTTTTCTGTGTTCAAACAATGTTAATTGTCGTATGAGTAAAAAGGAAAGTCATTGGTTGTCAAGATAAAGTTTGCCAATTCTTTTAGCGTTTTTTTATGTATATAATTTATAATATAGTCTTTATTTCCCGTTTGGTTCCGGTTATTTATTTGTAGTTCTGTTAACGGCAGTAGGAGAGATTTAAATGTAAGATTTGTACGTTTGAAGGAGTAATATGACGTTTACTGAATTTTATTTTATATTTGTAGTAATTTGTTATAAGTACTATTAATATTTTGGTGACAGCTGTTGCCCAACAATAGTGGAAGCAGCAGGGATCGTCATTGTTGGAGTTTGGCATTGTTCTTCGGATGAAATTCTCGGAAGATCATTGCCAAGCTCCAACGTGGTATTATTGCTGAGAAAAGAGAGTGTTGTTAGTAGAGTTAATTGAAAATTGTACACGTAGAAGTTGTGTGTTGTTTACTGAAGAGAGGGGTTTGTTTGGAAGGCAGCGAGAAGGCAGCCATGTTGTTGGGGCGAGTATTCAAGCAATCAAAGATAGGAACTTTTGTAACCAGTATTAAGCACTCTGCTTCATATTTTCTACTTTTGTACTCAGGTTCAAGTTTGTAATCTTAATGATTATTAACTTTGTAATTGAATTTTTATACTTTGCTTAAATATCATCGTAAAACAAATTAATTAAGCATCACCTCTCTGTATCTCTGTTCACAACTTGCACTCTGGGTATTTAAGGGATTATTTTTAATCAGTCAATTAAAGTATGTGACATTGTGCTTATTTGAATACATTTACCTACTTGTATTTTCGCATTTAAACTTCTCAGAACACTTTTTACGTACGTTTTTGTAATGATAGCTCACGCATTCTCAACTAGTTTGGTTTGGTCTGGAATTAATAAAGAACGATAGATCAAGTATGGTTGTAAATAGATTTTTAGAAATACTGTAAATTACAATAAACACGAGTGTATTTCATGGACAGACCCATATGAATTAGGGAAAGATTTTTAACTCGCACTTACCTCGGCAGCCAATGATTGAGCTTCCTTGTAGAAAACAAAAAATATAAACAGGTCCTTCAGCGTAGTAACCCCAAAATAAACGAGTGCAGCTTCGTCTCCGTAAGAAGAGATCAGATCTGGTTTTATACTTCTGAGGTAAAGGCACATGGACAAGGAGAAATAGACGAAATATGCTGCTACGAAATGTTTAAAGATGGAGTTCAATTGGTCGATGTAGGAAGTAATGAGGGAGAATTGGGTTCGCAAAAGAATGAGGTTTTTTCCTGAACAGTGTCGTTTCATAAGTAAATTGGACTGCAAAAGACTGTTAAACTCTTTGTATCTGAGAGTCAGAATTTTACAAAAGATGCCGAGGATGATTACAAAGAGATAAATGTGAGATTCCATTGTTATAGACAACGGGGCGAGGAGGATTCCAAGAAGTACTGGATGCCCCAAGAGAAAGTCGTAATTATAGAATAAACATTTCATATCTTGTTGTGGTACAATTTGGGAGAAAAATACGATGTCGTTAACACACACAATACAAATTAATACAGCTACACATACCGTACTGATGAAGAAGTACATGAAGAGAGACTTGTCGACTTTTTGTTCGTGTAACTTGGAACGAATCGAGTGATAACAGTTCTTTTAGTTTCCTTTGGTTTCAGAAGGAGACGACAGAGAAGCTAATAGCGAGGACATTTTTACTGCCGGTGTTATAGTCAATTAGGATTCTCAGGTCTTTTTCCTGAATAAAGTTGTTGATGGCTCCTGCAGTGAAGAGAAAGAACAAAGCAGTGGAGTGCGAACTGGAATATGAACACAATGTTCAACAGGGTCCGTTTTCTAGCGCTGATGTCGATGAGATAATTGAGATCAAACAATTGAGTGAAGGATTGGGTAAAGGTACACATATCGGATCACTTAATTCTTATTCTCGTCTCCTGAAAATGTGTTCAGTGTGATTTTCTAAAATGTTTACCCTTTTAAGAACGAAAGGGAGAAATGAGCAAAGGGAGTATGAAGCGCACTTATGTTCTGTGATATCGTTAAATCAGTCGATCTTCATAGGATAGTGCGTGTTTCATCTTATTCTCGTCCCCAGACAGTATAGTGTCTATAAATCAGCTCAGTTTCTCAAGGAACATACTTTTATAAGTCTCACTAACACAATAATTATTAATAAAAGTATACTATAAAGCTATGTATAGTTATAGTAATGATAATTTATTACCACGGACATGCATCTCGGCTGTAACGCAGCCTTCTTTCAGCTAATACCTAAACATGAATTACAAATTTCGTGTATTAAGAAATCGAAACTGTCGTATACGAAACAAGTGATTATTATTAATAAAGAGGCAATTATGAAACTGTGGATAAAAACAGTTGTGAGAAATAATTTGGGACAGCACTTCCACAATGGTAATTTATTACCACGATTGCGGATTTCTTCTGCAATGCAGCATTCTTTCATCGTGAAGTCAACTGCAATACATTAAAGATTGATTATATGAGGGTGGAGCGTGAGGAACAAGGGCTATCAAGAAGGTGAAGCTGTTTGTCACACAGGGAAACCCTAATAGCCAACGGTCCATAAAATAACCCATAAAGATCTTTAGCTGGAAAAACGTCTTAAATCGCGTGTTCATAATTTTCTTTTATTAGGGCCCAGCCATACCTCAGCCTCAACTAAATGAATTCGTGTAGTTAACCACCAGAAGACGTTAACAAACTTACTTGGACCGATAGGTACTTACTTTTCCGAACGTGCGTGCGTCTGTCTCTTGGTGCTCGAACCCTTAAAAAATTTCGACTTCCGTTTTCTCCATTCGACAATATAGGCAAAACGACATCCTCAGTTCGTTGTTGGAAAAAAATCGGTGAACTACTTCCGGTTCAAAAGGTCACCAATTACAGAGGGAACCAGGTTAATTCCTTGTATAAAATGCCTATGCATTTCTCTTTGCCATTCGATAGCTTTAGCAGAGAGAAGGCCTGTGAATTAAGAGAAGACACGTGATGATCTTCCTTGGTGGTCAAAATCAGGCAAAATTCGTTCAATGGTATCATTGGAAACTTTCAATCAAATAACATGCGGCTTTTCAGATCCCCATCTCCGAACATTGTGTTTTAGATCCCGAATATGAGAAAATTGGCCTTATCCCCCGGCACATATTTCAAAGCGTTATCGACAATCTACTGACGGACCTTCCAGGTGTAATACCATATTTTGATGACATCCTCGTTTGCGCTGCAAAATTCTATCACGTCGATCAAAGGTCTGTCTACGCCTTAACAGGAAAAAAAGCACGTTCAAATCTGTTTACAGGAATGAAATTGTCAGAAAATGCTCATGTTATTTGATATATCACACGATCCCATTTCCATTTTAAAAAATTGACTTAGATTCAAGATGGCGGCCATGTTCGCTACATACCGTAAAAGATAGGTCACCTCACCCATACCTTACTGGAATATTCTGATTTCCCAGTTCCTGCAAGGTTGCGACTTTTGACTCACTTTGTACATTGGCTGTAAAATGCAAAGCCTCAACATGTCAAAATTCCTGTCGCCTTTTTAAAAGACAATTGGATATTTATTATACAGATGGAAACAATGGAGTGTAATCTCCAGATCTTGGTGATATTTTACTGTGATTTTATGTCTAAATCTAAACCTTTTATTACACCTTAAGGTGTGCTTTACAATTACAATAAATAGACCGTTAATGTTTCTGATTATTGTAGTTGGTTTTGAATAATGGTCTCAAGGAGACCGAACTACGTACAAGTCGAATAAAAATTCTTTGTGGACAAGAGGTTTTGGTTTCTTTTCATCATGTCATTATCCACAATGAACACACTCTTCGCAACAAGTATCCATGGCCTCGAGAGAGACAAGACCTGCGCTTAGCGATCTCGCACATTCATGTTTTCTCATTTAAATTTCTCAAAGTTTTGAAGTTCTTCTTGGTAACGATAGTTTGCGCATTCTCGTCTGGATTGTTTTGGCATGCCTTGTGTGGACTTATTAAAGTTATACCAGTTATGCTTGCAAAAAGACTTTTACAGAAATTTGTGAACTACTATATCCTTAATTTATGAGCTAGAGTGCATTTTATAATCAGACCCTAATGGATTACGGAAAGATTTTTAAGGGAAACTTACCTCAGCAGCCAATGATTGAGCTTCCTTGTAGAAAATGAAAAACGTAAACGTATCCTTCAGCATGGTTACTCCGAAGTAAATAAGTGCAACTGTCCCTCCGTACCCAAACATATCGGCTTTTAAGCTTCTGAGGTAAATGCATGCGGACATAATGAAATAGAAGATCCAAACTGCTAAGAAATGTTTAAAGATGGCGTTCACTTGATCAACGTAGGAAGAAATGAGAGAGAAATGGGTTCGCAAGCGAATAACACTTTCTTCAGGACAATGACGTTTCGCAAGGAAAGTAGATCGCAGAAGACTGTTAAACTGTTTGTATCTCAGAGTTAAAATTTTACAGAAAATGCCGAGAATGATTGCAAAGAGATAAATGTAAGATTCCATTAATAGGACCCATATGAAGTAGATGCTGCCAAGAACTTGAGGATGCTCCATGAGAAAATCTATGTTGTAGAATAACGCCTTCGATTCTTCTTGTGATACAATTTTGAAGAAAAATACGATGTCGTCAACCCAGAGTGTACCAATTAATACGCATATAAATACCGTACTCCTGAAGAAGTACACAAAGAGATGTTTGTCGACATTTTGTTTGTGGTTCGCAAAGTGGATCAAATGGTAAAGTTTGTTTAACTTCGTTTGGTTTCGGAAGCAACCAACGGAGAGGATGAGAGCCAGCACTGTTTTGATGCAAGTATTTAAGATTGCTAGGAAGTTCTTCAGGTCCTTTACCTGGATGAAAGAGTAGATGACTCCTGCAACGCCGAGAAAGAGAATGGTGCAGAGTAATGAGAACTGAAATTTAAATACAATGCGCAGCAGGATCCGTTTTCTAGCGGTGATGTTGGTGAAGAAATTGAGACCAAAAAATTGAGTAAAACAAGTGAAGGTTTGAATAAAGGTACACATGTCGAATCAGTCTTTCCTCTTAATAACACTTTCAGTAAAATTTTCTAAAACTTTTACCACTTTTTAGAACGAAACTTTGCGAGAAATAAGTCAAAGTTGTTTAAAACCCTTGCACTTTTCGGATCTGTTGAATTATACTGTTAGTTCTTTAGATGCTTTACCGGATGATGGTTTATTTTATCATTCTCGTCCCTAGCAAGAAACAGTGCTATTGATTAGGTATACTGTCCATTAATCAGGTGAATATTCTGAAGTAACAATGTCAATTACTATTGCATAGTAGTGAAAAAGGAGACCCAGTGAGTGGAATCATCAATAACGAATCAGGTTGATTGGTCGAACGATTAATAATATAGAAGAGTTTGATTAATTACATAAAGTCCATGAATTTGATTGACTACATGACGAGACTCTTCCACTACAAGATATTAAATCATCAGAACGCCAGACCACCACTTCAATAGGCGGAAAGGTGAAATACAGAATGTCGGGTCTCTGCGGGAAACATTAAATCGCAATGGCAACGGTGACGGCCGCCAAAGATGCCAGTGAGAAGACCCCGCAGAGAGGCATCAGAGATCGTTCATGATAAAAATGGAAAATATATTTACAAGAGACTTGTGTAAAATTTCTTCTACTAGCAGCCATGTTGATGGTTTTCCCCCGCCAACACTTTCTCCCTACAGAATTCTGCTTGTATGTCTTTCTCTTCTATTGAATCGACTTCTTTTAAGTGACACCTGTAAAGACCTATATACACTAAGTGAGCATATTATTATGACCACCTGACATGTTTATGCAAATACGCGCACGGACGTCGCCAATATAAAAAAAGAAGCTGAGTGTCGTCGACAAAAGTAGACGTGTTCTCTTTGGGTAAACGATGCGATTTAACAGCCTTCGAACGCGGGATGATTGTAGGTGCTCGGAGCTTTGGAGCGAGTATCAGCGATACAGCAGCATTCGTGGGGTGCTCAAGAGCAGCCGTCGTAAAGTATTTAAAGACTGGACGGTTAGCCGGAAGACGGGGTCTGAACGTTCGCGTTGTGGCCGCCCGCGGGTGGTTGATGATCGGACAGAACGGAGACTGTCACGACTGGTAAAGGATAACAGAAGGGCAACTGTGCATCAAATCACTGCTGACCTTAATCAAGGGTCCTCCAAAACGGTCTCTGAATGCACTATCCACCGCACACTGCATCGCATGGGATACGGAAGCCGACGACCTCTCCGCACACGTTTGCTGTCTGCAGCCAACATCAGGAAACGACTCCAATTCGCTCAGGAGCACAAGGACTGGACTATCGAGCAGTGGAAACAAATCATGTGGTCTAACGAGTCACGATTCCAGTTACATCCTGCAGACGGCCGCGTGAGAATCTGGCTTAAACAGCACGAAAGCATGGACCCCGCATGCACGAGTACAACCCTTCAGGCCGGTGCGGGCAATGTTATGGTCTGGGGAATCTTTTCCTGGCATGCGTTGGGTTCGTTAATACGTGTTGAACAACGTCTGGATGGCACAGCATACCTCCGTATCGTCGCCGATCAAGTCCACCCCATCTTGTTGATGGCGTACTCCAATGGATGGCTACTTCCAGCAAGACAATGCGCCATGCCACAGAGCTCGTATTGTGCAAGAGTGGTTCCAGGAAGATGAGGGGGGGCTTTATCTTACTTCAGTGGCCCCCACAATCCCCAGATCTCACTCCAGTTGAACATTTATGGGACGAAGTCGAACGAACCATCAGACGGCTGGATCCACCAGTGCTATCCATCAGGTGTTATGATCTAGTATTTCTATCATCACCTTAACTTCATAAAAAAAAAATCAATTTTTTTTTTTACTTTCTGCCATTAAAATTAATTCTGCAATTTTTTTTTATTTATTAAGCTATTATTATTATCTCTTTTAGCTTGCCCGGGTTTTGCTAGAAATATTTGTATCTTAATAAATCTTATTGTCTACCTGTATATTTGATTTAGCCACTTAAGTACTTTGTTTTAGGATAGTTTTGGTGGCAGTTTGTCAATCTCATTAAGGGAGTAATAGTTCCTTTTAATGATTTTCCACTTTCATTTGGTTTATTGATCAAAAAGTATATTTTAGTGTCATATTAATGATAATTTTGTACTGTGGTGAAAATTTGACATTCATACAAATTTTATAGAAAGTTTTCTTTTCTTATATTGGGATCGCATTCTTTTCTTTTACCCGTTATGTATAGAATTATTTATGATTATATCATTAGAAAACATTATAATCATTTATTAGTTGCCTAACTTTTGTCAAAATAATTCTATATTTCCTTTCAACAATGCTTTTTTTAAACATTTGTTTGTTGTTGAAAAGTAGTGATGCAGTTCTTTCATTTACATTCTCATGGTGTTGTGAGTGCTTTTCTGTTGTCACTACGTGCTAGCCGTGTGCCTTCAGATTGTTGCTCTAAGAGTATAAATTCAGCTTCATCAAAAAATTTGGCCACTTTTCCTTTTGACTTTTCTTCATTTCTACCAACATGCAACCATGGAGTTTCCAACATTTACTTAGGCCACCTCAGTGCTTGATTTCCACTTAGTTTTTCAGATGACATCTCTTCAAAGATAACTCTTCAGCTCTTGTAATTCATATTATCCAGGACCTGTAAGCCTTTATCTCTTTATATTTTCTTTTCCTCCGTCGAGATGGACACTCTTTAACAAACTGTGATGCAGGTCTACTTTTTGGTTTTTCCAAGTGGTCTCTTCTCCGGTGGAAAACACCATCCTTCAATTTCATAATGTCACCTCAAGACCCTTTTCTGGCTGTGGTAAGTCAACCCCATTGGGGCTTTTGTTAATAATTTAATTAGGACCCTTTAACCTTTCAAAATTTTATCATTATTTTTTTAAAAATGCTTTTCCTTCACTCTTCCTTTTGAATGTCTAAGCAATTTCAAATTTCTTTTATCAATTTTGGGGGGGGAAGGTAATCTTTTTTATTTAACTTCTGCCCCTTTTACCTGTTTGTAATGGTAGTTTGAGGATAAGTCAAAATGCCTTTATCAAGCTTTACATTGAATTTAATCTTTTAAGCAGTTGTATGTAAATATCTGTAAATATCTGAATTTAATCTTTTGAACAGCATCCTTTTAGTAAAACTTTAATTTTTTGTCTCTTATTTTTAGTGCTTTAAACTTCCTTTTATTGCACATTATTTTGCTGTTTAGCTGTGTTGGTCTCACAACTAACTTTTGAAATGTCAGTGTTTTGGGTTTGTCCTACACAGTTGTCACGCCAATGTGATTTACCTAGTTTGGCCTCACTTTGTAATTTTCTAAACAGATTATTCACATGCATTTGTTTAATCATTAAGTTTCCCTTAATAATTGTCTAGAAGTTTTTTTTTCTTTTTTCCCTTAATATTTTTTCTTAAATGAATGATTCATTATTTGCAAAGTTTTCTCTATGATTAAAATCTTCTTTCTCTTGTGTTTCTATCTGCAGAAAGCACATTTAAAGCATACAACTGAGATTTAGGTTTAGTTTTATCATAAGTTTTGAATTAATTTTAGTAAAACACAACGAAAATCAGCCTTGTGATGTTAGGATGTTCGGTAGAAACTAATCATCCCCTTATTTGGAAGCAGAAGGTAACGGAAACACAAGAGCGAATGAAGTATGTGTGTAAAGGCCAGGCGAAACGTATGCTTACGACAGTGGGAATCGAGTCAGTCAGGTGGGGGTCCTTGGGCAGCTGAAAAAGTGCCCAACACAAACTGTTCGAGATACGTATATACAGAGTGCTTTTGAAAAGGATGTCGCGAGATACCTAGCAATGTTCTGTACCTTAAAATAAACACAAGTTTTCCTCATACGTTTTGTCGAAATTGCATTCCTTAAAGGAGTAAACAGCTCGTGAAATTTAGTTAAACTCCGCCCAAAACGTAAACAAAAGCGCATGCAAAAAGTAAACACCACCAAATGTTCTGCGAATTACCTGTGCACTAATGTGTTGGCCCTAAACTCAACCACTCTCTCAGGATAGCCAAATTAGACTAATGGAAACTGCGTGATCGAAAACATCAATTCTTCAATTTCTTCAATTGTCACTCGATTTTAAAACGAAAATATTTTGCATTAATAAAATCACGTCAATGACCACTTTACGTAGACCTAAATGAGGTTCGGACAGAACATGCATTTTACTACAACTCAAAATTTCAAATTACAACTTACCAGATAGACAGAAATCTGTCCAAAACTTTACAACAGATTGAAATTTTATAAAATCAAAATTTAAAGTCTATCAGAATTAAAGCAAAATTTGATCTTGATAAAATAGAGAAACTAATAATTGCTGCAAAAGAGTAAGTGACTCGCACCAGCAGCAAAAGATAAAGCAAAACATCAAAAAAATTTAAAATTAAAAATTTAAAAATTTTAGAATAAAAGGTTTTCTAGGTTATCTGTATCATTAATCCATTTTTTTAACATCTTTTTCTGTATATTTTTATTTGAAGACTGCCTTATAATAAGAGGAATTAGATTATATAATTTCGGAGCTGTAACATAAAGTTGACGGACTATAGATGTTCTAGAAACAAGTGGAATTAACATAGGATATGTTTTTAAAAATCTAGTATTATAACTATGTAAAAAAGGCTTCATCTGCTCAGACTGCTTTAGTGTATATAAACCAAGAAAATAAAAATATAATTTCAAAAAAGGAAGAATAATATGATTTTTTGCAAATATAATTTTAGATGAAAGAAATCTAATTGTCTTGTCAATAATTCTAATTAGATTAGTAAGATGACTTTTAAAAGTTCCACCCCAAATAGAAACACAGTATTGAAAATTTGATTGAAATAAAGTAAAATAAATAGTTAATAAAAAAGTTGATGGAACAAAGTGCCCAACTTCATACAAAATATAAGAAGCATATTTCAATTTTAAAGTTAGGGCCTGTATATGCTCTTTCCAGCAAATCTTGGTGTCAAACATTACACCAAGGTAACGAAACCGAAGTACTTTGTTCAATAATGGACAGGAACAATTTATCATATCACAGGCATGTTGATGAATTCTAAAAGTATTTAAAGTAGAAGAAAAAGGGTACAGATGAAACTCCATACTACTGATAAGTTTCTTGATTGTCGAGGCAATTACTTGTTTAACATCTTATCAATCAAAACAAACAATCGATTGTGATACTGTACTGGATTTAATGGTTTTAGCATGTCTGTACTACTCTACATTAATAGAACACGTTGTGGCGGTTGTAACTTGTGTGCGGTTGATGAGTCCTTCATGTGATCCCATAAGAAGAAGTCAATGGGAATAAGTTCCGGTGACCTGGGAGGCCATGCAACTAGTGCACTTTTCCCATCCAACAATTACCGAATGTGTCATAGAGAGATACACATCAAAATATTGCAACTCTTGTTAATGATTGCACTTAATGTTGTGTGAATATCCCTTTTATCAGGAATTTTAATTCATGCACATCTTTTTGTCATGTGCATTCATTATCATAATTTACCAGTGTGATCACTCTTCTCCCACATAACCGGACAACGATAGAGTTCCGACCCCCCAAGCTATGGTAAGAACTGTTTGCTTTGGCGCCCCCAACTGTGTGGAACGTTTGGTAAGTACCTTTAGAAACGACCTGTTTACATGTACATTATCGAAATGGGAACTCCATACCTTGCCTAACCCCCCCCCCCCCCCTCAACTTTGCTAAGCCATCACTTTATGTGTGGAAGGTTATGCTTCGTTGCAGGTGTTTAATCATACACATCTACATATTCTTACACCTCTCACTCAAACATACAAAATCTAAATCACTTATCCATATTTGCTATCGAATGCATTTATTCATTCATATATTTTTTCTTTTCTATTCCTCTTTTACCTTTCTGTGTCGAGGATGTCAGTAATCATTGAATCTATTTGAAATTTTACCTAGCAGGGGACTGTCCTACTAAGACTTAGCTTAGTCTCCAAGATTATTAGTAAAGTGACAAAAACAAACATCGAATTAGCAAGAGGTACAAGACCTGCACATCAGTCCTCTCGCACATGATATTTTGTTATTTAAATTCATCTTTCTTATTTTGGCATAGTTAGTATGGAATTTATTAAACAACGTTAAACCAAACAATTAGACTTCACAAGGTTATAAATGTTGTAAATCTCTACAGTTGGTTGTCTTCTTTATTTCCTTAATTTATGAGCAAGTGTATTTTATGGTCAGGCACATAGGGATACCGACAGATTTTAAGTCGTACTTACCTCGGCAGCCAATGATTGAGCTTCCTTGTAGAAAATGAAAAATGTAAACACATCTTTCAGCAGAGTAACTCCATAGTAGATGAGCACATAGTCAGAAACGAACACATCCTCTTTTAAGCTTCTTAGATAAATGCATATGGAAACGGCGAAATAGGAGACCCAGGCTGCTACAAAGTGCTTAAAGATGGCGTTCAATTGATCAACGTAGGAAGAAATGAGGGAGTATTGGGTTCGCAAATGAGTGAGTCTTTCTTCTGAACAGTGACGATTTACAAGATAAGTGGATTGCAAGAGACTGTTAAACTCTCTATATCTCAGAGTGAGAATTTTACACAAGATACCGATGGTGATTGCAAAGAGATAAATGTGAGATTCAGTTAATATAATCCATAGGACGCAAAGGATTCCAAGAAGTACTGGATTCTCCATGAGAAAGTTTATATGATAGAATACAGGCTTCGTGTCTTCTTGTGGTACAGTATTGGAGAAAAATACTATGTTGTTAACACACAGGATACAAATTGATACAGCTACACATAATGTACCGATGAAGAAATACACAAAGAGATGCTTTTCGACATTTTGTTTGTGGATCAGAGAACGGATCGAGTGATAGAGTTCTTGTAGCTTCATTTGGTTTCGGAAGCAGACGACTGAAAGGCTGAGAGCGAGGACTGTTTTTATGTTGTCGGTAAATCTCGCCAGGAAGGTTTTTAGGTCTTTTTCTTGAAGAAAACTGTACGTGGCTCCTGCAGAAAAGAAGAAGAAAATAATGCAGTGGAGTGAGAACTGGAACATGAACACAATGTGCAGCAGGATCCGTTTTCTAGCGGTGATGTTGGTGAGGTAATTGAGACCAAACAATTGAGTGGTAAAAGTGAAGATTTGTGTAAAGGTACACATGTCGTTCAGTTAATTCTGATAATGGCTTCAGTGAAAATTCTAAAACGTGTACCTCCTATAAGAACGAAACCTTGCGAGAACTTAATAAAAGTTGTTCCTGAAACGCACTCAAGAATGTCGTTAAGTCCGTAGTTTACCGGGTACTGTACGTTTGTTTTCCGTTCTCCTCCCCAGAAAGAAGACTGCTATTTGCTTAGTCCATTGTCAATAAAACAGCTCAACATTTTCTAGGAACAGCTTCTTTCGAGACTCAGTAACTCACTAATTATAGGCTACGTATAACACGCACAATAGGTTTCTAAGAAACAGTGTTGGGACTTATCTAGATAAATATCTTAGATGAAAAGTTTTTATCTTTTATCTAGATAAACTTTCAGTTATGTCAACTTTTATCTTAATCTTTATCTAAGCCTAGTTTACCTTATCTATTTTATAAATTCCTTTAAATTTTATAACAGTTTAATTTTAAAAATTTACTGAAAAAATGTTTCTATAAATTGTAAGGATCTGGTTGACCTTGGTTCTTGGATCTGCATAGGCGAGAATGCATCCATCTCCAACATGCACGACTAATATCATGGAAGCAACGATTAGATAAAAAGTCGAATAACTAATTAAGTGGGAGACCAAATATTGTAACTCGGGTAGCCAGAAAACAATATCAGAACGGACGATCAGTCGCAGCTTGGCTCGAATGGTTTACCACAGCGGAAGACCATCTCGGGTACCATTGCCGTCAAAGGAGAACAAGAAAGCGCATCTTCTGTGGCAGCAGCACAAGGATTGGGCCATTGAGGATTGGTAAAAGGTAATGGTAATTCGCCCACTGTAGCAAAATGTTTGGTTCCGAAATGTTTAATACCTACGCGATACATTCCTTCTCTTGAAATAAAATGAATTAATACATCAGTGTATCATTATTTTTGCTGTAGCGCATGTTTTATGGAAATGAGGTTTCTAATCTTTTGGAACAAAACAAGATTACCTTTTTATTTGTCAATTTACCAATATTATTACTTCATTAATTGCAATCAATATACTATTACATCTATAAAATGTTTTTTTTTGTATTTTTCTACTTTTAAAACTTACATAAATCAGGTGTGTCCCAAAATTATAAGACCCCCCATATTTTCCTTTCTGTAGTTGAAACAAAATGATATAATTAGATCATTGTTAGAGTTTGAAATTCATATTTAATTTTTGTATTATTTCACAATAAAAATTCAGTCAAAACACGAACAACAAAAGTATTATTCACAACATCTGATTTCAACCTCCCTGCCTGACGTGCCGATGCAGATGTTCCCACAAATTCTCGCAACGATTAAGATCTGGGGCGTTTGGAAGCCACGGTAGAAAGTGGAACTCATACTCATGCTCCTCGAATCATACAGTCATTATCCTGTTGAAAGATGCCATCATTATCAGGCTACACAGTTTCCATGGAGGGATGCACCTGGTCGGCAACGATGGATAAGAATGCACATGTATTGAAGGTACCTTCCAGAGGTAGTAATACACCCAAAACATGACACGAAAACATGATCCAGACCATTAGACTGCCTCATCTAGCTTGTTGCCGCCCAACAATGATTTCGAAAGACTAGTTTGTTTTCGGATGTCTCCCGGCGGATACGTCAGCACGCATCAATACGATGTAGGCATCGAAAAATGCAACCTTTTTCCACTGGTCTAAAGTCCAATATTTTTAGTGCAATTCAAACGCATGTCGTTTCTTGCGATGCATGCTTGTCAATATGGGTGCTGGAACCAGAGATATGCTGCGGAGGCCAAGACGCAACCATTCCCGTTGCACAGTTGTTCTCGATAGCTTTCTGGTGCATTGCTCTTCATTTGGACTGTCAATTTATCGACGGTAATGCGTCGCTCACTCTTAACCAGCTACACTTGCCATTCATTGTAGGGGCATAACCAACTGCGGAAATCTCATAAACGGTTCATTTTCCGAACCATTTTTATATGAACTTTTGTTTTCATCTCGCTGTGGGGAATCACCATCAGAAGTTAGTGATAGGGGTTTAGATACATCCTGTATACTAATTTACTAGCTTTCCACTTAAAAATTTTTACTTCATGAATTGTAGTTCTTCGAACTGAGCTATAACTATCTAATCTCTTGAAACAAAAGGACATTACCTTTATATTTGTCAATTTACCAATATTATTACTTAATTATTTGGAATCAATGTACTATTACATCTATAAAGTGGTTTTTTGATATTTTTTTACCTTTAAAGCTTATATAAATACAATCATGGATGTAAATTTATGCTCATTTGCTGGTTTATGCTGTTTATTCATACAGAGTGTTGTTAGGGATCTATGGTAACAAGTTACACAGAAATGGTGGAAAAACCCCTTTCGCCACCATCCAGTGTATTCAATCTGATAGCCATGCATAGCTACTACTGCCCTGCATCGCGTGTCCACTGCAGGAGACTAGAATGCAGAACACCAAGATTAATCCGTAACCCCTCCTGTTGACACGCTTTCCAAAGACCGCCTATTGTTCGCGGTAGTCTCTTTCCGAGGGACCGTTTAGACCACAAATAGACCAAAGCCACAAAAATCCATAGGCGATGGTCCGCGACTTGATGGGTATATCGCTGAATAGAATGAATTGGATTCCAAGATTATCTTGCATGCGTTCCAGGAACAGACTAGTTGACAACTTATGGAAGTGGCTCTTGCGTCGCTTCTCCAGTTGTGAATCACAGTTGATGATTATGTTTACCATGTACACAGATATCCCTAAATTCTGTGCAATGGTCTTTGTGGGTTACATCCGGTCACGAGAGCCCAAATTACTACTCGGACGACATCAGGAGCAAGACTGTTGGCAATCTCGGATTGGCGTGCTTTTTATCCTTAGAAATGGCGCCGGTTCTGGTTTTTCCGATGTTATTTAGTACATTTGATATCCATTTCTTGTAAACTACGAAGCCTCGCTTTCTGCACGTTTTTATAATTTTGGAATACCTGATTTTGACTTCGGAAAGGGCTGTTATATATCCCTCCCAAAGCCTGTCAATTTTCGGTGGCATAACTCAATTTATTTTAGCTCGCTGTTCGAATACTAATTATTTTAATATCTCTCCATGTGATAGCTCACGTAAAATGAACGCGTTCGTCGCTTTTAAATATGCTAATTGTTACCATAGATCCCTAACAACCCTCTGTGCACATCTACTTATTCTTACTCTATCAGTCGCACATGGGAAATCAAATTCACTCAACCTTATGTGCTATTTCCCATCCATATTCTCTTTCTTTTCTATTCTTCTTTTACATTTCTGTGTGAAGGATGTTTATAATCATTGAATCTATTTGAAAATTTATCTGTCTATTTCCGGGTCTACTGAGACTTAGCTTGATCTCCATGCTTGTTAGGAAAGGAAAGGGACAAAAACAAACATTCATGTTATAGTTAAGAAGGTTCAACAGAAATTGTGGATATAATAACCTAAAGCAGAAAGGAGAAACCACTATTTTCTCTGCTTGCTGTAAGTAAATCTCCACAGTTGTTTTTCATCTTTACTCTTAACCACCATTTCCTTAATTTATGAGCAGAATGTATTTTATGGATAGGCCCATATGGATTACGGAAAGTTTTTTAACTCGCACTTACCTCGGCAGCCAATGATTGAGCTTCCTTGTAGAAAATGAAAAATGTAAACACATCCTTCAGCGGAGTAACTCCATAGTAGATGAGTGCAACTGTTTCTTCGTTGGAAACGAACATATCGTCTTTTAAACTTCTGAGGGAAGTGCATATGGAAACGGTGAAACTGGCGATCCAGGCTGCTACGAAATGTTTAAAGATGGCGTTCAATTGATCAACATAGGAAGAAATGAGGGAGAATTGGGTTCGCAAATGAGTGACTTTCTCTTCTGGACAGTGACTATTTACAACGAAAATGGATTGCAAGATACTATTAAATTGTCTGTATCTCAGAGTGAGAAGTTTACATAAGATGCCGAGGGTGATTGCAAAGAGATAAATGTGAGATTCAGTTAATATAATCCACAGGGCGAAGAGGATTCCAAGAAGTGTTGGATTCTCCATGAGAAAATCTAAATGATAGAATACAGACTTCGTGTCTTCTTGTGGTATAGTATTGGAGAAAAATATGATGTGGCTAACACACAAGGTACAAATTGAGAAAGCTACGCATACGGTACCGATGAAGAAGTACACAAAGAGGTGCTTGTCGACATTTTGTTTGTGGATCGGAGAACGGATCCAGTGGTAGAGTTCTTTTAGCTTCATCTGGTTTCGGAAGCAGACGACTGAGAGGCTAAGAGCGATGACTGTTTTAATGTTGGGGATTATCGCTGCCAAGAAGGTTTTCAGGTCTCTTTCCAGAAGAAAATTGTACGTGTCTCCTGCAGAAATGATGAAAAGAATAAAGCAGTGGAGTGAGAACTGGAATATGAACACAATTTGCAGCAGGATCCTTTTTCTGGCGGTGATGTTGCCGAGATAGTTCAGTTCAAACATTTGAGTGATAAAAGTGAAAGTTTGTGTAAAAGTACACATGTCGATCAGTTAATTTTCCTGATAATGGTTATAGTGAAATTTTCGAAAATTCTTACCTCCTATAAGAACACAACCTTGCGAGAAATAAGCAAAGGCTGTTTCTGAAACGCACACAATAATGTCGTAAATTAAGTCCGTTGTTTCCCGGATGTTCTACGTTTGCCTTTCATTCCCGTCTCTAGAAAAAAAGATTTATATGCTTAGCCCATTGTCAATAAAACAGCTCAGCGTTCTCTTGGAACAGTTTTTACGTGTCTCAGGAAACTTCCTTTGTTTTCTAGATACATACACGGGAAATGAGGTTTTATATTCCCGACGGAGTGCACTAATTATAGGTATTGCATGTATAACACGCAAAATAGGTTTCTAATTAATATCAATCATTAGGAAATCGAAATTGTGGTCCATCATAAATTAGAAACATGTGTTTACCATTTTATTGCATCCCCGTTAGCCCAGCTACAGCATGTTTGCACGTCTGCAAGAGACTCAATGTGGTGTCGAAACATATGTAAGGCCTTAATATCACATTTCCTTTGTTGGCTGAAGATCTTCACGTGAAATGGGGTTTTATGATGTAACGTCCTGTTTTATTTGTAGTACGTGTGTGGTGTTCGTATAG